>JAKEYF010000345.1:0-58740 GCA_021527775.1 Lactarius sanguifluus | reverse complement strand
CAAGACTCTGACGTTAACGAGTGTTGGCTGTATCAGTACGCCGAGTCAATGTGTTTAATGAGCTGTAATGTAGTGCTTCATCGCTGTGCTATCAAACATGAAATAGAGAGAAAGGCAGAGCGAATCACAGTACATGGTCACGATGACTTTTCGGTGCCGTTTTTCGACCCGCTCCACCGCCACCATGACGTCCACGACCTCGGTGTGGCTGAGGGTGGGGGGGACTCTATTGTTGGCGGTGCAGTCGGTGGCGATGTCCGTACACCTGCCGTAGGCCCTGAACCCGACTCCGCACGAGTGATCTCCTCAGCCAAACGCAACCGGTCTTCGAACGCCGCCCGTTCCTGTATTGCCTTGTCATGTGCTGCAGCTGCCTCTAGCTGGGACGCGGGTGTCGAAACGCCGTACGCCCATGAGCCAGCGACAATCGCCGCGATAGTGAGTCCCTGCGCCACGATACGTACACGCAGCCAGTTGTTGAAGGAGCGTGACTGACCCTTGCGCATTTTCGTCATCGCGATTACGAGGGCGACGGTCGTGGCAGCTGCCCCTGCGTGGCAGCGGTCAGTGGGCACAGAAGCTACTAGAGAATGACCTCGTACCGACAGGAACGAGGGGCTGCTGCTTGAATTTCCGCAACGCCTTTTCGCGGTAGGTTTCAGTTGAGATCGTGCTCATAGGGATTGTAGTAGGGTGGGTATATCCTAATCCGGAAGAGGTGGGTGAATTCAGTCCCCGCTGCTATTAGTATCGGGTTATTGCGTACTTACCGGTCATCCACAGCAAACAGACCTCGTTTTGATGAACCTACTGGGTTATGGGGTTATCTGAAGCAGCTCGGGTTAGGTGCTCGCTTAGTGCCGTAGTATTCAAGGCAAGCATTGGGTTGATTGGTCGTCACACTGACGCTGATGCCGAGGTGGTTATGTGGGCGTAATTCACTGATCGCGCGCATACAGGTATACTCTATACAGTCATGGCACCAGTGCGAATGATCTTCATTCCGAATGTGTCAAGGTAGGCGCCAGAGGTACAGACTCGGTTGCACAGCCCCACCACCTCCATTGGCAAAGCCAAACCTGTCAACTCCTCATTTAATATTCAGACTATGCTGATGGTAACAGTGGCCATGCTCCCGTGTGATCGTTCATCATCGTATTTTACTCTCACATCCCTTTCGCTCCGTCTTCCTGATTTCCCCCTAAACACTCTCTTACTCTGCCCGGCTCTCTTTCAAGGCCAAGGGACATGTCATTTCTCAACTTCCGCTCCGCCAGGCGAAGGGCGAAGAAGATCGTTAGTATACGCCCTCCTCGACCCCCGACCCCCCCCTACCCCCAACAGTTTCGTCTCTCCCAATATCGGCGAACCCACTAGGAAGTCTGCAGAGCACACCAGTATCTCTACTCCCTATCAAGTTGACGTAGACTTCTCCCATGGGCCCCTTTTCGCGAGCGATCCATTCGTCCCCGGCATCCGCAATTACAGACCAGCGACAAACTCGCGTGAGTTCCGGGGTGGACCGTTGCCCACTGGGCCTGGTCGTAACGGCGCGAGTCCCAAATCGTTACCACATGGTGTCCGGGTTAGAGCAAAGAAAGGTGAGGGCCCTAGCACTCGCACATTGCGTAAGTTGATCACAGCTATCAGAATGATGCACTCGCGAAGCGAATCGTGAGTGAGGGTGTCACTCGGGTAAGCATTTATCGAACCCCGACGTCGTTTCCCTGACTTGCGCTCTCAGACTGCTCCCTCGCCCCGCCGTACGCCGAAAGCCACGCCCGCACCCATCAAGATCCCGACCGCGTCTCACGCGTCTCAAGTGCAGATCCAACGCTCAGCCGGAAAATCTGCGGAGCTGTATGGTTCCTTGAATCCTGGAGATTCCCCCGCCCTTGACGACGGCGCATCAATCGTGTCGGGCACCACCCTCCCCGGTACTCTTATAGCCAACGTGTGGTGCATCCAAACGGACCAGTCACGCGACCATCGTCTGTCTCGACGCATCACTCGCTCGGACTCGGCCACTCTGCCGAGCGCTGACTATGCTCTTATGAGTTTCAAAGTGTGCCGATGGTGATTTGGATGTGCCTCCTGTCCCCCCTCTCCTTCCGGCTGTCGCGTGCCGGACTGTCAATGATCTGGCCAAGGGTCAGTCAAATATGCCGAGTGGCTCTCGTGACACGCTGCGGGGAGAAGATCTGATTCCTTCTCGAGAGGACATGAGAAAGTGTCCATCGTTCACACCAAATCTCGCCCATTCCGGAACTGTCAACGCCAACGCCCTCCAACCCTGTGACTCCAGATCTTATCAAGGATTCGTCCACTTCTGCTGAAGGGGGGTCCTCTTCCCAACCACAAACGTCAAGCTCGGTGCCATCCGCATGGTCGGGACCGACCTCGAGTTCTACGCCTCCTTCCGGGGAGGAGATCACCATGGTTCTTGACGATTTTTCTGCACCCCTTCCAAATTCCAAACTTGTTCCTGAAATGACGGAATCGTCATCACTTTCAGACGTTCCCGCGAGCGAACTCGATGTCATTGCACCGTCTGGTTTGCGCGTCCTGCTTACTGCGCAACGTCAGCCAGGTTAGTGGTCCTCATTATCTTATAGATGAGCGATCCTCCTGACATTTTTTCCAATGTTTAGCTGGCGCAGCCGTCGACACTCGCCGTGCTTCACGGTCACGCTCGGGTTCGCGTCCGTCTCTTTCCTCCGTAAACAACCTTATTCTTCGCCCTGCCACCTTACTTCCTGCCGGCGAGCAGCGAATATCTTCAAACCGTCGCGTGAGCGTGTCGTCAGGGATTTCTCGGTCAGTCCCTTCAGAGGATGCGGACACATTATCTGCGTTGCCTCCGTCACTGGGTACGGTGTACTCTCACCACGTATCACAGCTTCCTCCTTTCCCTGAAAGTGCGGGCATTTCGTCTACGTTCATAAGTAGCGGTTTCCCGAGCCGGTCGGGCTCACCTAGTCCACCTCCCAGTCCCGACCTGCTTGACAACATTGTCATATCTGGTCGAAGCAGTTCCGGGCGGTCTAAGTACTCTGGTCAGCCAGGATCGTCTGGCGAAATGTCTTTCGACCTTTCTACAGGAGAACTGCGTGCTTCCCGGGTACAAAACACCGCTGTCGGCTCTCTCTGGGAGTGCCCAAACCTTCCCAGAGACACCTAGCGCCTTCAGCCCTATGTTTTCCCCGAACAACTCCGCACGTTCCTCGCTATTCCCAGAATCCTCGAAGCTGTGCCGTGCATCTATAACCAGATCGTTCCGTGGCCGCAGCAGTCGGGTGTCTCAAAGACTCTTGGTTGGAAGATCTGTCACGGCGAAGGCCTCTATAGGATTGAGGACTCACAAAAAGTTGTCGAGAAGCAAGCTGGCCAGACAACCTTCAGCCAGATTTGCAGTCGACGAGGCCTCTGGAGGCTCATCCTCTCTCCCTGAATGCAGCGAAGGCGTCGCAACGACCACCAAGCCAGGCGAACCTTCGCTCAGCAAGGAGCCAATTGACCCCCGAGGGCCAGTAGCCAGTGATGCCTTCGGCCCAACACTTTCACAAAGGTTGATGCTCCACAAGCACTCAAAGAACCAAAGAACCAATGCCGACATACCGCCAGCTCCCCTTGCTCGTCCTCCTTCACCTCCGCTACCCCAACTACCTCCCGTTACCTCGGTTGGGTCTCCTCCACCACCTTCCCCTCAACTGCGTCCGTCTTTACCTTCACCTTCAAATCCGCCACCAGCTCCACCCTCTGATTTGCCGTCAGAAGAGCACGCCGCCCCTCCACCTTACCGTCTACATACGCCGGCCCCCCCCAGTCGTCCATTCGGTCGCACCTCATGACAGCCATTCAACTGCTTCAACCTTTCCTCCTCGTCCCATTTTTTATTCGCATGATACGCGCCGAATTCCCACTCGTCCCCCCCTTCCAGTTGGCCCTCGCAGCCCCCACCGCAACGCATCCGGTGCCTCTAGTTTCAAGTCGCACAACCGATATGGTTCGAACTCGTCTGTGGAGTCCCTTTCTAGGGTGACGCTTATGGGTGCCCGGGATTTGGCGAACTCCAGCCCCAGCCCTAGCTCCAGCTCTGGGCCTAAATTCCAGACGTCCCCCCCCAAGTTCAAAGCATTCACCATGGAAGCGGCAAAGTGGACGTTCTCTTCTGATGAGTTGCAAACCGTAGTGTCCAGTGCGATCAAAAATTCTGCGAAGCCTTCGTCCATTCGGCTGTTGACCGCACAAGCGGCATTTACCGATGTGCCCGCGGAGCTGGAGCGGCTCACCGCGTTGCAGAACGAGCTCAAGGTCCGCTACAGACTACAGGCCCGCAAGCGCGATGCACTCCATAAAGCGGCCATGGTTTCCGCAGAGACTCTGGGGTCCAATTCTCTCCGCACAAGACTACATGAGTTGGCCGAAATCACCGCAAACCTCGACAAGATCGCAGAAGAGCTATACCACGCACGCGATCAGGCTGCACAACTCTCAAGAATGCTTGCCGTTCACTCTGGCAGCGCGCTCGCGATGGCGCTGCGCAAGCTCCACGTGAGCTACCTCAGGCGGACGGCGGAGGTACAGAGCTTACAGGACCGAGTATCTGCTCTCGAGGCCGAGCGTGATGAAGCCTGGGCCCAAGCGCAACAGGTGGCACGGGACCTGGACGACCTCAATGATACTTTACAAACGCGCGACAGTAGTCCCGCTGCTACGCGCCGCTCGAGCCGCACGAGCCTCGTCGTGGGATCTCGCTTGTCCAGCACTCGCGTTTCGAAGGCGGGGCTCCGCACGAGCCGCAGTCTGCGCACATCGATGGCGAGCCAGATCGGCAGCCGTCTGAGCTACGCGTCCTCCGTCGGCACATCAACCTCAGTTTCAGATGTGATACCCCCCGTGCCCCCTATCCCGCGCACGTTGTCGTCCCTACATCGCATCGTTACCTCTGACCTATCGAGCTGCGATTCTGGTGAGCATTCCTTCCCACACTTTCAGGGCTCCTCGCACAGCAGACTAAATGAAAACCGTTACCGTTACCCCCCACACAGCCCATCTATCGGAGCTGTCATCCTCGTCAGACGCGCGCGCGCTGGCACAAGCACAAGCAGACTTATATGGGTACTTGGGAATTGATGACCCTGACCTGAGACCGCCACCTTTACGTCGGTCCTCCTTCGCCGTGTCACCCTCCGCCGCATCGCCCGGAGCGCGCGACAACAACGCGAGGCGGATGTCTGATTCGGCTGATTGCCGGACGAGACATGATCGGTTCCATGCCTTTTTGGAGGTTGAGGTGCGTACATTCCCTTACCCGAGTTCATTTGCTAGCTCGTGCTGAGTGTCCCCCTTTTTCCAGTCCGATGCTTTGTTGGCTACCTTTCACCGCCTAGACGCTTGAGGTGCTACTACCACGACGCCACCCCTAAATATTACAGTAACTTATTTCGATTTCTTTGATCGGGCTATAAACTATACTCTCTTTGGACTTCATGCGCGCCACCCTACTCACTTCATTTTTTACTCTCACGATCCCCGCACTTTTGATCTCATCATTCAAGTACTGTACATGTCAACCAGGTCACCGTCAGACAACCATCATCATCAACCAAATTCACATATTCACACCACACATCCATTCTTCGTTCGTAAAAATGATTACCATCGTTATGACCAATTTGAATAACAGTTGGTTTAGCAGCAAGAATCAGAATATTAGATTAGATGGACAGCAACGGTACAAGGCGATGATGATGAAAATAAAGATAACATTAAGGGACAACGTAGGAGAAAACATGGCGCCTGTCAGTCAGTGACGAGCCCGCTTTCGAAGCACCCGAAATTCGGCGCCTGCCGAGCTCGCTCGGGACGACGAGGCCCGCGCAGGACTTGAACTCGAAGGCGCCCCCCTGCCATCTGGAGAGTTACCGACCTCTTCGCCCTGTGCCACGGCGCCACCACCATCATCCCCCTCACCGACCGGACCCACTTCCGCCCGTTTCTCTTCCTCGTTCCTCGCGGCCCGCCGGCGCTTGCGCGAGGCCCGCGGCGTGCGTTCTCCTCCCTCAGGCGGCTCAGGGCTCGATCGTCCCGAGGAAGCGGACGACTGTCCGCGAGATTGCGATCGCAGGCTCCGAGTCCTCGACCTACTGCCGCGGGACATCGATCGGCGCGTCGACGACGACGACGCGGCGCATTTCTTCTTCTCGACGGGAGCAGCGGCGGCCGCGTCGTCCTCAGGTTCAGACGTGTGATGATCTCCTCCGGCTTCCTCACCGGCGGCGGAGGCCGCGTCTAGTTCTCGGCTTGCGCTCCTTGTGCGATATGCTGGGCGAGGTCGCGGGGGTTGTTGGGAGACGGGTTCCTGGTGCGTCGGCGCGTCCTCGCCTGACTGTTCTCCTGATTCCTCGTCGCTCGTAGCTAGCTCTCTTGGCTTGCCGACGACCCTGCCACGGTGTTTGGATGGAGCGCCACCTATTAGTGGCGTCAGTATACCGTCATCAGGGGGAATCATGGGCGACAGACCTTTAGATTTGGCCATGATGTTAACGAGACGTCTCTCGTACGCTCGCTGAGGCTCCCAAGCAGAGGATGTTGGGGACACTTTGACTTTAGCTTGGGCCAGGACTTGGTCCATATAAGCTTTGCTAGATGAAGACGAATAGTCAGTCGATATGTCTCAGATGTCTCAGATGGGATTACATCGTCAAAGCATCTCGGTTGTCTACAGGTGCCAACAAAGGCTGTAAAACCTTGAAAAACAGGACGGAAAGGTCTCTCGACCTCTTGTTGCTGTTGCTCTCGTACGCCCCGAGTCGCTTTGCGATCCAGGCTAATAACCGTGAATGGATGGAGACGGCGTGCTGGCCGTCGAGTTTGCGAACAACCGCCAGTTGAGCGCCGCGCATCATGAGACACGGCACCAGCGATTTAGCGAGCGAGATCGAGTGTGCCTCGTCATGTTCGACATCTTCGAGCAGTAAGGTGAACGACTTTGAAGGGTCAGTGATCAAAACACGGTAAGCAAAGGACATTGGTCTTGCTCACGTCTTTGAGCGCGCTCGTAACGACGTCGACGACAACGTCACCATGTCCCTTGTACATGCCCTCTTCCCGGAGAACTTCGACGACGATCTTCGAGCAATGGTCGAAAGCAACGCCTAATCGACCGTGGTGGGTAAGGAGAACGACACTATGTGTTGGGTGGATGGCCCCGGCGCGAATCGCCCTCAAGAACGTCGAAATCACGCCCATGAACACATATTCTTGCTCGAGTTGCGCACGCGTGGTCTGTTTCCCTGCGTATCAACGTGGTTACCACATATCCAGCCGAGATGCTCAAGAGAGATATTAGCCTACCAGCTGGAGCTGTAGTTCTCGTCTGCTTTGTCCCGTTCATCGGTTTCTTGCCCTTCCTATTGCTTCCCTTCTTGGGGGTTGCATCGTCGTCGCCGGAGACACCTTCGTCGCCCGATCCATGACCATCGCCGCGCACTGCCACCTCTTCCGTGAAGAATTCAATTTCCGCCTGCACGAAAGCAGCACAGCGAATTTGAACCTCCTCGTCGAGCGTCAGGGATAACAAGGATCTAGGCGAGTCTTCCGCTCGTGAATCCTGGGGCGGGCAGAAGAGGATGTGCAGATTCAGGAGGTTCTGGAAAGCCTGGATCGACTGGTCAGGGGAGCTTCTAGGGGGAAAGCAGGGCAGAGTACTTGCCGCCCTCCGGACACCGTCGGTTGTGTTTGACTGTGAGCCTACGGCATACTCGACAAGGCGTTTCAGGAGCGTCTCTCGCTGTTCGAGGAATGACTCCCTCAGTCGCGTATCATCCGGAGACGGCTGAACCAAGGTTGGTAACCGTCTGGCTTTCCAGATGACATGCAACGTCAACACGTTGAGCGCCTGATCGATCATCTACTGCGGATATCAGACAGGACACCCCAAAGCGTGTTCATTCACGCACCGCTTCTTCCTCTTTGTATCCTAATCTGCCCCTGTCCAGAAGTGCGGAAATGATATCCCATGCACTGCTCTGTTTGCCGCCTTCATCCTCTTCCATCCACGAGGACATGTCACGCGCACCAGCCAACGTTGACAGACGGGCACAGATTGCCCCAAGGAGAAGTACCTCGTCCTCCGTAAATGATGCGATCTCGAGCTCGTCGCGCCCGGCAACAGCATCACGTAACGATGTCGCAAGCTTGTCCTCCAACTCGAGAATTTTCGTGTTATTTGTGTTGGACAGACTCGTCGCATCCATAAGGTGACGGACAGCTGCCACGGCATGCGAGAGAACGACTGGAGACGAGTGAGAAGTGAACTGCTTTGTGACGTCATCCCACAGGCTGGCATAGGCCTGAAGGAGACGTGAGCTTTAAGGATGAGAAACTGATCACATGACGACTGACCGCTGTCATCCTCATCTCCAGATAAAGATCAAGGTTCATGAGTAAAGGTATGGAGAGAACAACAGCGATGCGCGCCTCGTCCGTCTGGTGCTTTGTGAACAGCAGAGGAAGGCTTTTGATCAACGCGCGCGTGATGTCCGAAACAACAGTGTCTTCCTCCCCCTTAAGAAGGCATGAGTTTACAACCCAGCACACTACGTCAGACGCGTACCTTTTTTGCGCTTGCAGCACTCGCCCTCGCCTTTCTAAGGGAGGCGACAAAGACTTCTAGGAGAACGGCTTCCTCGACCTCCTCAAGACGCCACGCTTCCCCCGCCACCGAATCGGAGCTTGATTTGTTGCCCTTCGATCTTCGCCCTCGGGACTCATTGCCGCCCTCAGTGTTGGCGGAATGGTCCAGCAGCAAGATATCCAGTAGCGTCTCCCATTCGCTGACAGGCTCGACGTCGTCCCAAAGAGCTTCAACCGCGAGCGCAATCCTGCCTCGTTGCTCTGCCCCGACGAGCGCTGCGACTTCCCGCACCCGCCTTAGAGCGGAACCAGACGTAACCCCATTGAGAGAATCCTCGTCGTCCTCGGCGATTGCGGCTTTCTTGCCCAGTGGCTTTGAAAGGCGCACAAGCAACTTTCCAAGTGCCTTGACACCCGCGCGTGTACGCTCCTGTTTGCCCTTCCCATTCCCCAGCACCTCTTCAACGATTTCGGCCCACACCCCCCTGACGAACTCACTAACGGCCTTGCGGACCTTGGTGTCTTCATCAAAGACGAGTATGCACAGTTCCTCGCGTTGTTCATCCTCGAGTAGCTGGTGCGCATCGATAGCACCGAGGACACCAATGACTGCGACGCGTACAGCGAGCTCGGTGTCCCGCGCCGCCATCTCGACAAGACGAGGTTTGAATCGCTCTGTAAAGGTCTGTACGGATCCGATGTAGTCCGCGTTCTCGTAGACGCCAGAGAGCGATTTGACAGCCTCCAGACGGACTTGAGTATTAGAATCCGAGAGGACCCATCCGACGTAGCGAAGATACAAGCCGTCGAGGAAGTAACCGGGATATTTTTTGAACCATAAACCGATGGAACGAACACACTCCGCACGGATGGACGGGTCCAGATCACGATAACGGTTCACGAAAACGCTAAAGGGATTGCTCATTTAGGAAACCCAACCGATCCCAATGAACGAAGCGCATACCTATCTACGAGCTCCTTCAAGAACTCGGCCAAGTTTGATTTCCGTTCGCGCACCTCTGCCGCTCTGCTCTCCAGCTCTTTCTCTCGGCTAGTGGCGGCCTTGGTCTTGTTTCCTGCCTTACGTTTCTTCTCCCCAGCCCTTTGCCTATCCAGGACACCGCCCTCCTTCTCTACTGATGCAGCGACGTCGCACAGTGCTGTCAATATTTCTAGAGCAACGACGGTAGCTGTATGTCGAAAACTCCTGAGTTGTGACGAGGACATGCAGGTAATCCAAGTTTGAATGGTCGCCATCAAGTCCGTCGTATATAGCACACCAACCTCGGCGGCAGAGACGATGAGACGATCGAGGAACTCTGAGAGAGACCTACGAAACTTCTTGAATACGGGCAGCTTCGATGTCAGGGGATACAGGGGCGAATCATCCTGAGAAAGGAGATGTTGAGAAGAAGAGGGACAAGTGTAGGCCGGCACACCTGTTTTAAGGCCTCTGTAAAGTTATCTAGAGCATCGACCACCCCGTCGTAGTCGACCGCCTCATCCTGGTTCACGGAGTCATTGCAGCCGCAAGCGCGGAGAATACAATTGACGAGTTCGGCTTGAGCTGCCCCAGGCGTCTCCTTGAGCGATTCTAGAAAGTCTTCTACTGTCAACTGAAGGGCAGCAGACGGGTTCATGATAGCATCTTTGACAGGAGTGTGGGTAAAAAGACAGAACGGGAAGGATGTCGGCACGTACTGAAAAGCGCGTTGTCTGTGTTAATTTTGAAGTCTTGAGGGACTTTGTGCGTGTTCGACGCGCCGCCGTTAGTCTGAGCCTTCTTTGACTTGCGAGAGGGTTCCCTAAGTTCTCCATCCTTTGCGACACGCGTACGTTTGATTGTTTTGGGCTTGTCCCTCTTCTTGATCAAAGCAGCAGGCTTTCCCCTTGGCTTCTGCGCGCCATAGTTCTCGTGTTCGTTTTCATCTGGAGACGGAACATCGTCCGCATCTGATAAGCGACGTTCGGAACGGTCGTCTTCGTCGTCGTTACTCTCGACGGTGTCGCGCTTTCTCTTCTGGGAGGACCCTATTGCCAACGCAATGTGGCACCTTAGGTGAGGAAGAGGATATAACGAGAAAGAGAAAGGGGAAAGACGGACGAGAAACGAAATGAATGGCCTGCTTCCTTTCACGTTGTGAACGTCGGGGGCCGTGTGGGGATTCTGAACCTGACATGTTTATCTTGTGCGGTCACTTGAAGACCTCCTGAGCAACCTCCTCGAGCGCGTGTCTGTGACACGATCAACATTATGTAATTTGTCACGACCTTGTTGATTATGACGTCGATCACAGACGAAAAGCCACAAATCTCTAACTCAAGCTCAGTTAATGTGGCTACCCGATGGCCTTATCCTGTTGCCACATCGCCACATACCCCCCATGTCCACGTCCACATCTACATCGTGGACCTCGAAACCATTGTTTACCCCCACTGAGCAGCTTAAATTGTGAACATGGCTTTGGACGACTTTCCCTACCCACACCCCCTACTAACGTCTCATGACGATGCTACCCATTGGCACCATTCCCGAAGTCGAGGCTTGTTTCAACCGCCCAGAGAGTCCCCATGAACGAGCAGTCGGCGTTTGTTATGACACGCGCTGGACCTCACCATTATTGGATTACCCTCGGTGCAGAGGCTTAGACGATTTCTTTCAGCCTTCCACGTCCAAAGTTCTTGGTCCACCCCGCCTTATCTACCCCCGAGACACAGAATGGTGGGACGACGACGAAGACTTCTCGCCTTTTTATCCATCTGATCATCCCACTGAGCGTCTGGACATGTCGCGTTTCAGGATTTTGCGCTGTAAACGTGAAAATGCCTCATGCAGAGTCGCGATGGCAGAACATATCGATACGGGGAGCATCGTTCGCGTGAAAATGTTCGACAGGGGTAGTTCAGCGAGTCTTTCCAGGGCTATGAATGATGTCCGCGCATATAAACGCATCGTCGAGCATCCGGATTCTCTGTATCTGGTAGAGGCCCTGGCCGCTTTCCGCGACTCGGATGGTCTCTATATTGTCGTGGTAGGGCCGATTTTACACTAACCGTTGGGTGGGCGTGGACTCACGCGCCAGTTATGGTTTAGCCCTCATTTAACGACGATCTCGCCTCTTACGTCGGGATGATGCCATCACCGACTCAACTCGCAAAGATTATCTTGCAGGTGGTGAGGACGCTCCATCTCATGGTTAACCATCTTTCATCTCCGCACCATCCAGGCTTACGGGCTCACTCACCTCCACAACATCGGGATCATCCACCGTAGCATCAAACCAAGCCATATCCTCTTGACTAGTACCGGGGATGCACGCATTTCAGAGTTTGGGTTATCGCACGTCCATACAGAAGGACCTGTCAAACGAGGCGTGGTCTCTTTTGGATGTGTTCCTCACTGGCAGGGGTTTCTCAGCCCTGAAGCTGTCCTTGGACATAACGACCCTATGGTCGATTACTGGGCCTTAGGGGTGACAATGTTTCTAGTCATCACTGGCAAGGTAAGTACGCTCCTTGTTTAGCAAGATTGAGTTGCTTAACTTTCTCTCAGTTCCCTTTTCTTACCTCGTCAGACCTGGATCGATTTGCTGCTTGTCCTCGCACAATTACGGAGTGGTCTTGGCATGAACGGCTGACGCTTGCCGAGTCATATGTTATTGCAGGTGTGGGTACATGCGGTTTACCCTTCGATACGCGTTTGACGACAGAGACACGCAGCTACTGGATCCAAACACTATGCAACGTTTTGACGCAGACCGCCTTGTTCGTTGCTCCTACTTTACAGGGGTTTCAGTAGACTGGTCCAGGCGCCATAGTTTACTGCCATTAAACTGTGAGCCCGGCCGGCAAGCCCTTTTTGAATACCCCCGTCTCGGTACGTTCGTCTTTTAGAAACACACAGCCGAAGGAACAACGCGAGTCCGTGGTGAGCGTCGCTCGGGTTCCTGTTGCGCGTCGTGAAAGTTTGACTGACATCTCTCTTCAGCCCTCCCTTCCCACACGATAACATAAGCTTTTCACAACCTACGCCGTCGGCGCTTGAGCGTGTGACGGGAGCATTTATTAAGGAAGTTAGATTGGGGCGCGTGTGGGACGTGAGGGGGGTTGTCATGTTAGAGTGGGTCTAATGTGATCGATGGGCTCTCATTCACCGCCTTTATGATCTTTCTCGTGCGGCCCTGCAGTAATTTGAGTGACCAATGTTTCTCACAGACCTTTGAAGTACCTTCCGATTTCGTGACCGCTAATTCATCATACATCAATGCAGCATCATGTCTCATAACGGTATTACCACTGTATAGCTCTTGAGAATGGACAGAGTACGGGCGTCGCCGTTCCTTTGCTCTCATGAGCCTCCTAACTGTCACTTATCACACACAACCATACCTACAATGCAGCACAGCGACCAAAGCTAGTAACCGCCTTGAGTCCTCCCTACCCCCGAACGCTATTCACATGTAGCTCAGCGCTCAGTAGAATGTAAATTTCACACATATAGGCGATGCCCCATCAGCCGCCCAGAATCGCATACGCCCCGTTTACGGTTCACCGTCGGGCGGTCCCGGAGAGGCAGCAGAAGTGTGCCTCACGTTCACGCAATACAGTTTGTCAAACTCATGACAAGAGAACGCTTTATTGGACAGTGTCTTTGATATTGTGTTTGCGCCAGCATTGGTTCCTGGTTACTTGGCAGAAGTCCCCTTCGAAATATGCAATCACAGTTCTTCTCAAAGGTGAAATCGTCCTGCCGTAATACTGTCGCGCGATAAGTTCGCCTCCACCGCTTGTGAAATTGCATCAGGTGGCATTTACAATGACTTGGCACTCACTGAGTGATACCGACCCCTCAAGTCACTATTACAATACCACCCGAGCAGAATGTGTCAGGGTCGGCCGT
The DNA here is from genome assembly GCA_021527775.1 of Lactarius sanguifluus. Classification (NCBI taxonomy): domain Eukaryota; kingdom Fungi; phylum Basidiomycota; class Agaricomycetes; order Russulales; family Russulaceae; genus Lactarius; species Lactarius sanguifluus. Next base: position 45,200 of record JAKEYF010000345.1, on the reverse strand, counting down.
AACTTGGCCTTCCCCCGCTCGCCCTGTCCAAGTCCAACGCCCCAGGAGGTGGCGCCATGGCGTACACATCTGGCCAGCATCACTCCAAGGCGGTGTTCACAGCCCAAGTAGCCGACTCTCATATGCGCCCGCGCACGCCTTGATCCAGAGACGTCTCCATCGTTCGGAGAACGTAATGACAGAACAGGTCCCCAGAGTCCAGTGATACAGAACGGCATTTGCGCGGACGTCCCCAGCCATGTCGCTTCTACGCAAGTCATCACCCGTCGTCTGCGTGCGGTAGTCATTCCGCGACGTTATAGAGCAGCCTAGGGGAGTCCAATCTTTTGTGCTCACAGATCTAGACGAGGACACACGCAAGTTTGTTGCACTGGCCGGCCGGCCCGACCGGTGGGCAAAACCTCGGAAGGGAGGGAGGAGGGCGAGTGTGAGTCCACCCAAGTCGAAGGCTCCCCAGATCGATTGCCACACTGGCAGAGCACCTCGAAATACTGTACCTATTTGGCACCATTTTTCGACGCCGAATCGTTATTGTCTGCCGTCGCTCCACTCTGTGGCGCTCTCTCCTGTCCTCCAGCGGCGTCCTCTTCTCCATACAGTGCCATCTTAAGGTGAGTGAAGTTGGACCTCGGCGTTCTCTGCGTTCCAAACGAATATGGTACTGATGGAAGCAAAGATAAAGCTATCATAGCTTCGGCAAACGATGCGCCATGTTGGCGGGTGAAGACCTTGCGTGTCTTCGCGCTTGGTTGTACGGCGGCGGCGGCTGAACTTATTACGACCTGGCCGAATGGGGGTCGTCTCTTGCGCCCTCCGTCTTCGCTTCCTCGCAGCTGAAGTGCTGCCGTTCTGACTGACTTATCCAAGATTTCCGGGACGGGACTTCCTAGCGCGGCCATTACCGTGACCTTGTTTTTCATACGTGGCGCCGGGACCGGAATGAGCAAGGAATGGGGCGCTTGAGCCTTGTATTCATGAATACAGTGTGGTGCCCCACACGAGGGTGAAATATGGGAGACTGGGAACAATGGAACAAGCCCAACGTAACTCCAATTCCTTTTACTATACGGAACCTTGGCTGTTGCTGTCATGTGCATTTGTGCAAAAGCAGCAGTTTCACGATTTCGGAAGTCGCGTTTCTTTCACGCCGTTCCGTCGAGACGATAAGGCCGTGTGATACACGCGGATCAAGAACAGACGACGATGTTGGAACCCACGTCTCCTCATTTAAACCACCGGAGGTCAATGTGAGTTCTACAGAGAAGAGGGGGAACCCCCTATTCTTGCTTTCCTACGCGACGCGTAGTACACGTCCAAACCTCGTGGTCAAGTTCACTTGGAACGCCTCAGCGTCGTGCCATAAACTTCGCTTTGCGGCCCTTTCTACCTCTCGCTCTTCTCGCTCTCTCCCTTTTCAACATGTCGGAGAGCCCACCCCCGTAAGCGTTTTCAATTACGTTCGGTCTTCGCCTATCTCAACGCCGATGATGAAGATATCCACCCGGCACGTCGTCATTCGCGCGCTTCCTAAACTGGACGATGCCCGCCGTGGGCGTCCCCATTGAACAACTAAGTCCGGACCCGACGTATGTTCAACTCATCCTCGGCGCCGTGTACGACATCCGAATATGTCAGGAGATCTTTGATGGCTGGGCAACTCAGCTAGACAAGTATATGCACAAATTTCGACTTGTTCGTGTCGTTCGCTGACAGGTTGATACAGACTCCGTACCAAGAAATTCGAGGAACGAGAACGGGTGCTCCGGCATCACCTGACTCTTCTCAGAGAAGACGTCGGCTATTGTTCACGGGCGACCGACGCGATCCTTCTCTGTCATGCACAGTTCGCCTATTTGATGGCCCAGAGGATCGACGACGCGTCTAGGTCATGGCGGAAGGGATTGAAGTACGGTCAAGACACGACGAGGCTCGCCAATGACATAAACCAGGCTTCCCGCTTGCTTTCCCAGCACGTCGCGCACATGCAAGGAAATTTGAAGTCGTTCGTATCTGCTCTGGAAAAGATGGAGGTGCAAAAGAAGAGCTCGACGGCGAGACGGATCTTGGGGTGGTTGAAGTACCTCTTCAACGCACTCGCTAGTATCTTCGCGCTCGGCTCATTCGTGTCCCCATTCCTACACTCTGTTGCCCCCGGTCTCAGCCTGATTGCGCCCGCTGCGTCCACTCTTTGGAAAGCAGCAGCCGCGTTTTGTGGACAGGCATCCGGTATGTCTCTTTTATACTGCGCTCTTCTGTCACGGAGGTCATCTAATCTCGACGTAGAGGTACGCGCAGGGAAAGAATCGGAGAGCATCGAATCCGTGCTTCTATTCCTCAAGGACATCGTCCCGAAGGAAGCACACATCGCACAGAAGAGTCTAGCACGGTTTGACGAAGCGCTCCTCGTGATGGGACTAGAAGCGCGCATGAAGACCGGTCGAAGGGTAGCCCTACGCGGTCCCAACCCCGACTTGACTGCAGTGGCGCAAGAGTGGAGGAAGATAGCCAAGCAATACCAATCAATGTTACCTGACGATGAGGATCCAGATGGTTGATCGAGGTACGTCCAATCGCTTCGATATTCACCAGGGTGACTAAATATCTCCGGAACCTGCCTTGCTCTCAATCACCTTCTTAACCAGTTCCTCGCTTGGCTCGTCTACATCAATGGCTCTCCTCTCCTTCCCCAACGACCCAACCCCCGAAATTCCTGAGGGAGTACGTCCCGTTCGAAGATGAAACTCTGTGATGTTGCGAGAGCTTTAGTGACGGCTTCAGAAAACTTTGCAGGATGGGCAGTAGAGAGTATAACTTGAACGATGCATGGCGTGCTGATAGAGCAAATGAGTGAATTGGACGACTCTACTTCTCACTTTTTGGTAGCGAGTATTCGCGCGACGGAGAGGCCCACAGCAGTATGCGGATCTGCTATATACAAAGGGCTTCCAATGAAACATTGTTTTATAATTTTTCCAGAGTATAGGACGGTGTCATTGTCAAGTTTATCGCTGGTCGCTTGCACGACACGACTCACCTGATCGTCCCACCAAGAGGTTCCACCTGGCAAGTTGCCAAGTTCGAGCACGTCGACGGGAACTTCAAAATTTCTTACAAATTAGCGGAACGTATCCACCAAGGTATCCACAGTATTGTTGGAGTTCAGCCGCACACGCTGAGTAAGCGTCGGACAACTCCGAGCTAAGTCGGAAACGACCAAGTCGAGTACAGTACAGTTGCCTCACTATACCCCTATAGACTTAGCATAGAAATTTTTCTCTCTGTTGAACTTATATACTTCGTAGTCACAGTAGCGACACCTCAGTCTTTTCTCCCGAAGACTGAGGTCAGTACTTTACTTCACTTCCCGTATGTTACCTTTTACTCATTATATCTTAGTCGCGTTTTCCCGCGCCTCTAACAGGTAGCTACACTAATATCACATAGTCTTTTCTCCCGAAGACTGAGTCGCGTTTTCCCGCGCCTCTAACAGATTATGAGACCTGAGCTTCTCTAAGACTCCCAGAATATACGTGCCCCATAAACCATCCATACAACAAACATGTCTCCATCTGGATCTCCCTCAGGAAGTGGAGGCTCTGGAGGACCATCCGGGAGAGCTCCCACACCAAAGGGACACCCACGCATGTACGACATCCTGTTCCTAGATGACGATGGCGGCAACTTCGCATTCTGGAAATTCTGCGTGCGCATGGTCTTAGAGCTCCGAGAGCTATGGGGACTTGTAGATGGCTCTGATGCCAAACCTGACCCCAAGGCGGATGCCACCGTCTATGCCGAGTGGACCTACAAAGACCGGGAAGCACGTGCACAAATCACTCTCACCCTCAAAGATGAGCCACTAAACTCAGTCCTATTCGCAACGACTGCAAAGGAATGCTGGGACAAACTGTCAGAACGCTACGAGGGTAAAGGTGAACAAAAGATAGTTTACCTTATCGACGAAGTCTTCCGGAGCACACTCTCCGAGTCCGAACCCCTTGAGCCCCAGATAAACGCCCTCATTCGTGCTGCCAATACCATCTCCAATCTCGGCCTCACGCTTGAAGACAAGCTCCTCGCGTTCGCCATCATCTCCTCCCTTCCAGCCTCCTTCTCCACTCTCAAAACCATCCTTTCCACCACCAAAACCTCCGACCTTTCAAGCGAATATGTCAAGTCCCAAGTCATCCTCGACGAGCAGCGCCGCGTGCGCGAGTCAGGGGTTGGTGCCACTGCATACTTCGTGAAGGCTGCCAAGAAAGGAAAAAGGTTTAGCGATAAGCCAGAAGGACAGAAGAGGAAGAAATGTACGCACTGCAAAATCCATGGACATGACGTGAGCGAGTGCCGAAAGCTCAAAAAGGAGCAGGAGGAGGCAAAGGCAAAGGCGAGCAACGACTCCACACCCAAGCCAAAACCTGCAAGCGCATCAGCAAAAATCGCCGTCGCTGAGGAACCAGTCTCCGATTCCGACACAGTCCGACTCTTCAAAGTGTCCCAAGGCCTACCTGCGCAAATTGACCTGCAGCGTCAGTGGATTATCGACTCCGGTGCATCATGCACCATGTGCCCCAATCGCGAGTGGTTCTCCCACTTCTCACCTCTCTCAACACCGGTAAAGATTGTCCTGGGTGACAATAGCTCCATCCATGGCACAGGTGTCGGCCGCGTCGCTGTTGAAATGAAGGCAAAGGGCCGATGGTACCGCGCCGTGTTGCAAGACGTCCTCTATGTCCCAGAACTCCATGGGAACCTCTTGTCAGTCTCCCAGTTGACTCGCCGCGGCGCCGATGTCCGTTTCGCTGAGGGGGGGTGCCAAATTCTCGACCAACGTGGCATACTCACCTGTGAAGGCTTCCTTCAAGGAAACCTGTACATCATGCCCATCCGCGCCATATCGACTGAAAGCGCCCATGTGGCAGTTGCCCAAGTCGACACATTCCCCGCTGATGGGGATGACTTGATTCCGAATGCCGAAGTCGAAGCCGCGTTGGTGGCACGCAGCGCAACGTCCAAAGCCGACGTGCACACCTGGCACCGCCGGCTTGGCCACCTCCATGTCGATGCCGTCCTAAACATGGTGCGCAAGGGAATGGTCAAAGGAATGGAGATCACCGGGAGCTCATCACTCACCCCAAATCACTGCGACGCCTGCCTCAAGGGCAAACAAACACGCGCCGAAATCCAGAAGTTTACCGAGACACGCGCTGATGAGATCCTTGGCCGAGTCTTCTCCGATGTCTGTGGGAAGCTCCCTACACGCTCACACCGCGGTTTTGAGTATTTCGTCACCTGGATCGACGACGCATCGCGCAAGGTCTTCGTGACCGGCCTGCGAGAGAAGTCCGAGGTGTTCACACACTTGAAGGCATTTGTCGCGCACGCCGAGCTTGAAACGGGCAGGTACTTGAAGATCATCCGTACTGATGGAGGGGGCGAGTACATCGCACACACGGTGCAAGGATACCTGAAGGACAAAGGGATTCAGCATGAAATGACCACACCCGACACGCCACAACACAATGGCGTTGCTGAGCGCATGAACCGCACACTCCTGGACAAAGTCCGGAGCATGCTGCACGATGCTTCCCTCCCTGAATCCTACTGGTACGACGCCCTCGAATATGCAGCTCTCCTCCATAACGTCACGCCGACGCGCACACTTGATGGAGTTACGCCCGAGGAATCTTGGAGCGGGAACAAGCCTGATGTCTCGCGCATCCGCGTCTTCGGTTCCCAGGCCTTCGTCCACATCCCAGACAAGCACCGCAGTAAGCTGGCTGCAAAATCATTAACATGCACATTCCTCGGTTATGCGCGAAATCGGCACGCTTACCGTCTTGTGCATCGTCCGACCAAACGTTTTCTTGAGTCACGCGACGTTGTATTCGATGAAGGGGGGACCGAGAAGCGCTATGAGCGCATAATCCTCGAATCCACCGCCGCCGATGCACCCGTTGGCGATCCTCCACATGTCGACACTGTGCCTAAAGAGCCTACATCCGCAACGCTTGAAAACTCGTCAGAAAGTGAAAGCGAACAGGAAATAGAAGGATTACTTACACCTCCTCCTCCTGACCCTGCACCCACGACAACACGTCCTAAACGCACCACGCGCACGCCGATCCGTGACGATGATCCCCGTTACTCTGTTACATCATATGGCAGACGTAAGCGCACAGAGCACGCCAAAGCCGCTCATCTTGAAGACGCAGACCCACGCACCTATGCTGAGGCCATGGCACGCCCAGATGTTGCAGAATGGGAACTTGCATGCCAAGATGAAATGCGCGCGTTCGAGCGCATGGGTGTGTACGAGATCGTGCCGCGGCCGCGCGGGAAAAATGTCGTGGGGTCCAAGTGGGTTTTTCCGAATTAAACGCGGACCTGATGGCAAAATACAAAAGTACAAAGCCCGTGTCGTCGCGCAAGGCTTCTCCCAAGTCGAGGGAATCGACTACGATGAGACTTTTGCACCCGTCGCCAAGTTCGCATCGCTCCGCGCGATCCTTGCCCTTGCCGCCGAGTTCGACCTAGAAGTCCAGCAAATGGACGTCAAATCAGCTTATCTCAACGGAGAACTAAAGGAAGAGATCTACATGAAGCCTCCTCCTGGATTCGACGTTCCTGAGGGCATGGTCTTGAAACTCGTGAAGGCGGTCTACGGAACGAAGCAGGGCGGACGTGTCTGGTATGAAAGCATCAGAGACACACTGCGCTCGATGGGATATGAACGCACCGATGCTGACCATGCAGTTTTCGTCCGCATCCAAGACGACGTCCTATCCATCATCGCACTGTATGTCGACGACATCACCATGGCATGCAAAAGTCTAGAGGTCATCAGCCAAGACAAAGAAACGCTCAAGAAACACTACCAAATGACTGACCTTGGAGAGATAACTTGGATCCTGGGCATGCACGTCACGCGCGATCGAGAAGCGGGCTGGATCGCCCTATCGCAAGAAAAATACATTTGCGAGGTCCTGGAACGCTTCGGAAAGTCAGACGTCCGTCCCATCAGCACCCCGATGCTCGCAAACGAACATCTGATCAAAGTGGACTCACCCGAGATCGACGTTCGGTCGTACCAGCGTGCCATCGGCGCGCTCATGTACCCGATGCTCGGGACACGCCCGGATTTGGCCTACACTGTGGCCGCGCTCGGGCGACACTCTGCTTGCCCTGGGAATGCGCATCAGCATGCCCTCGATCGCGTTTTCCGTTACCTTCGAGCCACGAGCGATTGGAAGCTCGTATTCCAGCGAGGGGCTCCCAATGGAACTGATCTGCAAGGATTTGTAGATGCCGACTGGGCTAGCGACGTGAACGATCGCAAATCGACCTCGGGATTCGTCTTCACACTTGCTGGTGGAGCCATCAGCTGGAGTTCCAAGAAACAGAGCTCAGTTGCGCTCTCGAGTACCGAAGCCGAGTACATCGCTGCAGCGCACGCAGCGAAAGAAGTTATCTGGCTTCGACGATTATTACTCGAAATGAGACAAAAAATCAATTCACCTACCACCCTCTTCGTGGACAACCAGTCCGCCATCGCTATCGCACGAAATCCGGAGTTCCATGACAGATCAAAACATATTGAAGTCCGGCACCACTTTCTCAGACAAAAGCTTGAAGAAAAGGACCTTGATCTTGCATACATCCCCACTGGAGACCAGGTTGCTGATGTCTTGACGAAAGGCTTGGTGCGTGAAAAGCATGTTCGATTTTCGGAGGCGATGGGCCTACAACGTGTGGACTGAGGGGGCGTGTTGGAGTTCAGCCGCACACGCTGAGTAAGCGTCGGACAACTCCGAGCCAAGTCGGAAACGACCAAGTCGAGTACAGTACAGTTGCCTCACTATACCCCTATAGACTTAGCATAGAAATTTTTCTCTCTGTTGAACTTATATACTTCGTAGTCACAGTAGCGACACCTCAGTCTTTTCTCCCGAAGACTGAGTCGCGTTTTCCCGCGCCTCTAACAAGTATCACTCTTCCTACTCCGTTGAACCCATCTCCTGACTAGCCTGTTCCTGCATCCTTGTATCCGTCCCTTGACGAGCCTGTTCCTGCACGTTTACTAATAAGTATCAGTCGCAGATGGCCAACATTACCCACTTACCATGTCATCGTCCAATTCTTCCACACGCTCTTTCGTTACGATCGAATCCAATTCCTCGATGTTGACAAATGCAGAATAGACATGAATCTCCATCTTCTCCAGTATTTCCGCCGGCTTCTGACTTTGCAACGAGTTTGCTTTGTCCTCCGTATCCGTCAGAAATACGTGGTACCGTTGACGTGTGGCCAGAACTTTCGAAGGAAGATACTCATAGACCTTCTCGAACCCGATATTTTCTGCATCGCCTCCGGAAGCAACAGACATCTGAACTGTGATGACACACTCATGGGTGATGACAACGGCATCAAGAGTTGGGAATGTCGCAGAAACCGGAACTAAACACTTTCGATGTTCGTGTTCGTCTACCATATCCTTCAAATCGTCAGCATTAGAGAAAAACTCCATGTTCTCCCCGCACGCTGGGATGTTGAGTAAACGCGAGGCTCCCACAGCATGAATACAAGGAAGACAATCCTCAGCTGAAGCGTAGCGGAACCAAAGGAGGATGTGAGTCTCAAAAATGCGATCTGCCGATGTGCTGAACCACTCGTGCCCGCTAATCTGTTTGTAAAAACTCTGCCGCATGGCATGATCACGCTCGGCGTAGGCACGTAAGATGAATCCAAGGAGGTGATCTGATGCAAATTCGACAGTTACTTCCTGTCTGGAGTCCTTGGTTGGCCGCACAGCAAAGAGTTGGTGTGACACTAATGCTGCATCGAAGGATTCGAGGCCATCAACGTTATTGGTGAATTGATATGCAGCAGAAGCTATGGTCAGTCTATGACCCCTAACTTGGTTGGGGTCCGTCAACGAGATACAGATGCGCGCGGAAGGGCCCCATAAGTCATAATTGTCGCGCAGGGATTTGAGGTTGAGATCGAGTATTGTACTAGAAAGCTTAGCATGGAGATAAAAGTAGCGGAAATGTTGAACTTACCCGAGGGCGTTCAACTCATTCAAGGGGAACACATCCATCCAATACATGTGCGCTGTTTGTTCCTTGTGCCACTTTGCCCACATCTCTGGATCTGGAGATGTGGTTTGAACTACCCAGGCTCTCCCCATCATGGATGCAGAAAGAAAGGCGGGACAAGGCTTCTCAAAACCGGCATGGGAATCGGTTAGGGCCCACGTTCCATTGGGTATGTGTCGTGCATAGATAGAAGTAGTCGTAGATATCCGAACGCCAGAACCCTGAAAAAGAACAAAGTTTCCATTCACTTGGAAAGCGACACTCTCCCTTGCACTTAAGAGGCAGAGGAGAAGATAGTAGAGGAAACAGGTTTTTCCTGGATTGAGAGTCGGGTGGCTAGGTTAGGAAGGAGATTGTGGTTGGCAAGATGTGCGTACCAATGCCCGGTTGGCCAGTGACAACCACACCGCCACTTCTTGGATCTTCCTTATATGACCGGAGAGTAGGGTAAGCAACTTTGTACTCTTCACGGGCCAGAAGAGCAACTTCATGGTAGAGAAGGTAATCTCTGAGACCCAGATAGTTGATCTGCTCCTCTGTCAAAAACTGGAAATTGCTGTCCCGCACAGGTCGCAGTAAATTATTGAGGTCTTTGCCCCAAAATTTATTGTACACGCGGTGGGCAGCTCTCAAAGTTCCCCGGCGTGATTCCATCTCCTCGGGAACTGTGTAAAAGTGTCAGAAACTTGTCACTGTGAAGGGGCGCTTGGTAATTCTACAAGAATGTTACCTCAGGTAGCGTCGTGGATCGGAGAGGGAACGAAAGACGGGTAGAGAGGACCAGACTCACGATTGGTGAATGTCACAAAAATATGAATTCGATGAGCAGGTGGCGGCTCCCGCCACGTTTCGTTTATCGTTTGCCATGGATAAATTTCTTCTACGCCGTCGTCATCTTTGTCAAATTCTAAAAGGGGCAGGGGGACCCCAGCGCAGTCAGGGTCCACATTGACCTAAGAGAGATTAGTCTGAGAGCAGGATGAAATAACACCTAGGATTCCTGACCTTAAGCAGTGTAAGATTGTCGACATCAGGAGCCAAATCCCTGCATCTACGTCGAAAAATGATTTGCCTCACAGCGTCAACATTCACAGGCTCGCCATCGGAAACAGAAAGATAAAATGGCTGTTGGGTCCCCTCTATCAAGTAGAACAGATCGAAATCATTGGCCATCGCAGAGCAGAGGTGGACTCAGGAGTTGATGGTGCCAGGTGAAGCGAGGGTGTGGACGCCCCTTTCCCCCTCCGGTGGGAAGTTAGTTGTGGAATGGAATGCGACTTGGCTTACTGTAACGCCCCCAAACAAAAAGGAAGGATTGTAGCGAACGCGCCCCTGTTTAACTTATTCACTTCGGTGCCGTTTTTGAAGTCCTAGAAACAGAAACACACTGGCAGTCGACACTACACCAGGAACCGACCTAAACTTACTGCGCTTTGCGTGAACCCGGGCACAACCGTCTACTAAAGCTACCCGTAGCATCCTATTTATTCCCTTGTCACTGGAAGTAACGGCCGAAGGAACAACGCGAGCCCGTGGTGAGCGTCACGTTCTTATAATATTGCTCAAATTCCTATTGTGCGTTGTAAAAGTTTGACTGACATATCTCTCAGCACTCCCTCACGCGCTTTTCACGACCCACGATGTGGGCGCTTGGGCGTGTGACAAGAGCATTTATTGGGAAAGTGGAGTGATAGAGGAAAGTGGAGTGATAGAGGAAAGTGGAGTGATAGAGGAAAGTGGAGTGATAGAGGAAAGTGGAGTGATAGATTTATTGGTGGGCAAAACCTCGGAAGTCGCGTTTCTTTCACGCCGTCGAGACGACAAGATAAGTACACGCGTATCAAGAACAGACGACGACCCTGGAACCCGCATCTCCTCATTTAAACCACCGGAGGTCAGTGTGAGTTCTACAGAGAAGAATGGGGACCCCCTATTCAGGCTTCTTACTTTCCTACGCGACGCGTCTCGTGGTCAAGTCCACGTGGAACGCCCCCGCGTCGTGCCATAAACTTCGCTTTGTGGCCCTTTCTACCCCCCGCTTTTCTCCCTCTCTCCTCCGGATAAGCCCACCCCCGTAAGCGTTTTCAATTACGTTCGGTCTTCGCGTATCTTAACGCCGATGATGAAGATACTGTATGTACCCGGCAAGTCGTCATCCAGGCGCTCCCTAAACTGCGATGCCCGCGTGAACAACTGAGGCCGGACCCGACGTATGTTCAACTCATCCTCGGCGCCGTGTGCGACATCCGAATATATCAGGAGATCTTTGATGGCTGGGCAGCTCAGCTAGACAAGTGTGTGCACAAATTTTGACTTGTTCGTGTCGTTCGCTGACAGGTTGATACAGACTTCGCACCAAGAAATTTGGGGAACGAGGGCGGGTGCTCCGGCATCACCTGACTCTTCTCAGAGAAGATGTCGGCTATTGTTCACGGGGCGACCGACGCGATCCTTCTCTGCCATGCACGGTTCGCCTATTTGATGGCCCAGAGGATCGATGACGCGTCTAGGTCATGGCGGAAGGATTGAAGTACGGTCAAGACACGACGAGGCTCGCCAATGACACAAACAAGGCTTCCCGCTTGCTTTCCCAGCACGTCCCACACGCACATCAAGGAAATTTGAATCTGCCCTGGAGAAGATGGAGGTGCAAAAGAAGAGCTCGACGGCGAGACGGATCTTGGGGTGGTTGAAGTACCTCTTCAACGCACTCGCTAGTATCTTCGCGCTCGGCTCATTCGTGTCCCCATTCCTACACTTCGTTACCCCCGGTCTCAGCCTGATTGCGCCCGCTGCGTACGCTTTCGAAAGTAGCCGCCGCCTTTTGTGGACAGGCATCCGGTATGTCTCTTTTATACTGCGCTCTTCTGTCACGGGGGTCATCTAGTCTCGACGCAGAAATACGCGCAGGGAAAGAATCGGAGAGCATCGAGTCCGTGCTTCTATTCCTCAAGGACATCGTCCCGAAGGAAGCACACATCGCACAGAAGAGTCTCGCACGGTTTGACGAGGCCCTCCTCGTGATGGGACTAGAAGCGCGCATGAAGACCGGTCGAAGGGTAGCCCTACGCGGCCCTAACCCCGACTTGACTGCAGTGGCGCAAGAGTGGAGAAAGATAGCCAAGCAATACCAATCGACGTTACCTGACGATGAGGATCCAGATGGTTGATCGAGGTAGGTCCAATGTGTCATAAAATCGCATCGATATTCCGTTGATGCCGCTGCTTCAGAAGCTTCCACTGATAACTAAATATCTCACAAGCTTGCCTTGCTTTCAATCACCTTCTTGATCAGCTCCTCGCTTGGCTCGTCCACGTCAATGACTCTCCTCTCCTTCTCCAACAATCCCCGAAGTTCCTGAGGGAGTACGTCCCGTTCGAAGTTGAAACTCTGTGATGTTGCGAGAGCTTTGGTGACAGCCTCGGAAAACTTGGCGGGATGGGCAGTAGATAGTATGACTTGAACGACGGATGGCGTGCTGATTGAACGAACTGAGTAAACTGGAAGCGTCTGCTTTAATAAACCTTACTTTTTGGTAGCGAGTATTCGCGCGACAGAGAGGCCTACAGCAGTATGCGGATCTGCTATATACGACGGGTTCCCAATGAAATATTGTTTTATAGTTTCCAGAGTCTAGGGCGGGGTCACTGTCGAAGCTTATCGCTGGTCACTTGCACGACACGACTCACCTGATCGTCAGATACACGTTCCGCCAAGAAGTTCCGCCTGGCTAGCTCGAGCACGTCGACGGGAACTTCAACGCGCCCATCACGTTTCACGCTTTTCATCCAAGCATCGATCGTAGCCCCAGCCGAAGACCGCCTCGTGGCATCGGGAGTTGCACTGGATGCCTCATAGGCAAGATACCAGAGGAGGCGCTCGAAGTTGCTCGATACGAGTATGTCCATCGCTGGACTCAGTGTCGCCTGCACGCCACCGTCCGCTTGACTTCCATTAGCCGGTGCTGCATCGGGGCTCGAGTTGACCTTCTCGTACCGCCCGCTGCGCCAGAACCGGGCGAGGATGTCGTTCGAGTTTGTTGCGACGACGAGTTTGCCCATGGGGAGGCCCATGCGCTTCGCGTAGTACCCCGCGAGAACATCCCCAAAGTTCCCGGTCGGAACGACGAATTGGATTTCCGAGTGTTCGGGATGCGGGATTTGCCCGCGGACGTGGAAGTAGGCGAGAAAATAGTAGACGGTCTGAGCGAGGATGCGTGCCCAGTTGATGGAGTTGACGGCGCCGAGGTGATGCTTCTCGTTGAAGGGCCTGTCTGCTAATAGACCCTTCACGATGTCCTACAAGATGTTCTTAGATGCGTATCGGCCTCTATCGCGTGCTACATACCTGGCACGCATCAAACGTACCCCTTACAGCGACGTTATGTACGTTGGAGTCGGTCACGGTGGTCATCTGGGCCTCTTGTACGGGCGAGACCCGGCCCTTGGGGTGCAAGATGAAAATATGGATGTTTTTTTTTCCCTCTCAAGCCATAGATTGCGGCACTGTACTCCAAAAAGTCAAGGGATATGACACATTGACCCCACTCGGTACGCACCTCCCCGTGTCGCCGCTAGTGGCACCGACAACCGTCAGCCTTGCCGGCTGCTCTCCTGGCGATTTGCGTGCGTTCTTCCTCGCTAGGAAGAACTCGAAGAAGTTTCCAAGGAGCTGCAGTGCAACATCCTTGAACGCGAAGGTGGGCCCGTGGAAGAGTTCCAGGATAAATTCATTGTCGCTGAGCCTTATCACGGGTGTGACGTCGGGATGCCGGAATGTACTGTAAGACTTGTTCACCAGCGCTCGAAGCTCGTCCTTCGAGAGCTCGTCCGGGGAAATGTAGAGCGAGAGAACAGCCACAGAAAGATCGACGAATGAGTAGGATTTCCAGTCTTCTTGCCAGTTCTGAGGTAACGAAGGTATGTATTCTGGGATATACAGCCCGCCGTCAGGTGCAAGACCGGTCAAGACGGCCTGAGGCGAGCCGCAGGGATGTTTAGAACGAGGAACAACCAGAAAAAGCGGATCAATTGACCTCTTCAAAACTGAGAAGATCATCTCCTCCGCGGGTAGAGAAATATTTCATTGCTCTACAATGACGAGTACAGGTGTTGTTTGGATTTTTTATTCTGCGTCGTCGCGGGCTTACTACAAACCTTCCTTTTGGGGGGTTACTGTAAACCCAGGGCCGCCCGCCACTGGCAGGCCAACCCAGCCCAACTATCGTAGTTTTCAATGCCGTCCTTGACCGGGAGTAAGGAAATAATAAAATCTATTGTGTTAGTGACGACAGCAGTGCTATCTAGATATTCTACTACCCCTCGCTGGCGTTGTCATCGGGGTTCGGGGCAGCTGCAGAGTGTTGCTATCCCCTTCGTCGCTGCCGCTGCTGTCCTCGTTGGACCGCACGGTTGGGGCAGCTGCAGCGGGTTCGCTCTTCGTCTCATCGAAGTCGTCATAGAGGGTGCAAATGATAGGGAGCCGCGTGCGAGGTGCTGGTGCTGGTGCAGACTGCCCTCCGTGCCCGTGTCGTTGTTGTCGTCGGGGGTGCGGCCTGGTGCGGAGTGCCCTCTGTCACGGCCTGTGTCGTCATCATCGTCGCGGTCGGGGGTGCGTGCAGCAGGGTGGTGGATGGTCCGGTCGCCGAGGGTGAGCGCGCCGGCGCCGTTAACGGGGTGCCCTCCGTAGCAGCCCGTGTCAACATCGTCGTGGTCATCATCATCATCCCGGGGATGCAGTAGGAGAGCTGACAGAGAGGGGATGAAGGTACCGTTTGTGCCCAAACTCGGCACGGAGTCGGACGGACAGTGCATACCCATGCTAGAGATTGTAGTGGACGACTCAGTCGGACTCGTTCTTGAGACGCTGTAGAGAGTCATGATCGTCTGTGAGCAGCTGAGAAAGGGGAGACCAACAGGCTTGACTGGGTCTGTCGGCGGTTGCAGGCACGCACAGCCCGGGGCGGTGGGAGAGGTTGTGTAAAAGAAAGTGGTGGCCCTGCGGATTGACGTCAAAGTGTTATATGTGCTCACCGAAATTGTTTTTTTCTTCGTGGCTTAAGGCAGGACGGTGAACAACTGAAAGATCGACTTGGACAAAAAAAACAACGTGCGAGGGGTGTGGTCCGTCACGGTGTCGTTAGTTGATTAAAGACCACTACAGCGGGTTTCATAACGATAGAGCAGTTTTCATAACGAGTGGCCCCTCAGACTTTCGCGTAGCCCAGCGGACATCCAAAACTCAAGAGCGGAGAAATTCGGCTATCATGCAGAATCGGGGTTATAGAATAGTTATCTCGGAAAACTAGGGTTATGGAATAGTTATCTGTGTTGTCATGCTCGGCAGCTTGCCATCCACCCCCCTTCCAGTGTTGTCTGACTCGTCTCCTCCAAATCCTCAACGAAAACCCTCAACGATGGTCCACCAGCATCAAGGTCTCATCAATGTCACATCAGGAAGTGTTCCTTTCAAAGGATGGGACACATAACAAAAACAGTGCGTACATCTTCATTTATTGGCCCCAACTTGCCTCTGTGCCTCACCGTTCAACCCCACTCTCTACCCTTTTCTCAACCGGTTCAGAGAACTATAACCCTTTTATTTCACCCACCGCCACACCTCGAAATAGAATTCGCCAGGGGTCGATGAAGGGGTGTTTTGTCCTTCACACATCGGCACGCTCCAGAGTCTCACCACCCATCATGAGGACACCAAAACCCCCTTTTTCGATCGAGAAGCACTGCGTGCTTCCACCCAGTCTCTATTTGCCCATCCTAATTGCTCGTTACCTTGTGTTCTCGCACTTTGTCTCTCATTGCACTCGCTGACCAATATCACAAGTTTCTTTGTAATATGTATTTTCAATACGAATACACCTTCCTTTCTCCCGCCGGAATTTGTTTTGTCGGTGCAAACTAAGGTAATACAACTTATATTCTTTTCAGTTACTACAATTTCTTTTTTAATTATGATGATTAATTTTTGTGGGAAGAAAGTTCGGCATGGTCGCCAAGTGCCCATTCAGACTATGCCTATAAGTGAAAAATGGTCATGAGGGGCCACTCGTAGTGGCCATTTTTCCGCAGGGAATCACGTCCTCAAAAAGGAAGGTGCCAAGAAAGTCACGTTTTCTCTGTCATCACAAAATGGGCATCCCCGAACAACATTCGAGCCCAGTTTGTTTTACTCTTAGTAAGTGCAAATAAAACAGTCTCCTTTTATAAAAATGCATCTCCTTAATTGTACACATTGTCTTGGTCAGCTTCATATGTTTATTTTTAATGTTCAAACAACTTAACAAAAACATTAATATATTCTTATTATCTAATGAGTTCTACATTTTTTTTTTGTCTAAGTCGTACAATGGTGGGGTGCGGGTGCGGTGAACGCGGGTGCACCGAGACCGCACCGGCCCAGCTGCGCGACACATAGGGAGGTGGGTGGCCTTGTGCACCCCTTCCCGCGCGTATGGGGTGGCGCGGTAGGGAGGTGCTGGGCGGCATGCCTCTCGTGCGCGCCCCTTCCGTGCGAATGGGAAGGGTCGGGTTGGGGGTTGCGTGCCCTCGTGTGCCCCTTTCCCGCGCGTAAAAGGTGGCACGGTCGAAGGGGGAAGGGAGGGGCCGGTGGCAACCCTCGTGCCCCTTTCCGCGGCCAAGGGGAAAGGCGAGGGACTGGGGCGACGCGGCGGCGGCGTGCCCTGCACACTCCTTCCGTGCGAACAGGAAGGGAGGGGCTAGGGAGAGAGGGAGAAGGCGGTGGCGGGTGTCCTCGTGCGCATCCCTTCCACGCGAATGGGGAGAAGAGACGGCGGTCAGTGCGGGATAGGGGGGAAAGGAGGGGAAGGACTTACCCTCGGGCGCCCCCTTCGTGTGAATGGGAAGGAAGGGGCCGGGGAGAGAGGGAGAGGGAGGAGGTGGGTGCCCTCGTGCCCTTCTGTGCGATGTGGGCGGCGGTCAGTGCAGGGTGGGGGAAGAGGAGGAGGGGGACTCACCCTTGTGCCCCCCCTTTCTGCACTCGAGTGGGGCGGCGGTCAATGTGGGGGAAGAGGAGGGGGTGACTTACCTTGTCTGCACGCGAACGGGGCGGCGTGTGGTGTAGGGGATGGGGACGTGGGCCGTTGTAACGTTCCACCGGACGTTCCTTCTTGCGGACTGTGCAAGGCTACTAGTGGGACCTAACGATCACAGAGGATGTCGACTTTACGTACTCGTTCAGCTACTAGCTCACAAGTGAGACGTAATAGCGTGGCCCAAAGGATATGGACGGTGGTAATAACCAGAAAGAGTAAGAGACGATCAAAGGCGATAGACAACCGGCCAATGATGTAGAGGAGAGGAGTCGCGACAGACAGCCAGCGACAGGGATGAGCGGATAAGGAAGGGATAGCAGACAGCGGCAAACTCAGCACACTGGAGCACAGCTAAGGACTAGGATAGGCAAAGAGGCAGGCAGCCGTCTATTGCAATGCAGAGCCAATGAATCTAACAGCCAACAGATGGCAGACACAATGGGTGGACAATCCAAGAAGTCAAGCTTAGGTCTTCAGCGACCATAAGCCTCTCTACTTATACACATCCAAGGAGGTTTGAACCCCAGCTTGGAACTCCGAAACCCTAGTACACGGGTCCTAGGAATGAGTCATTACGAGTCAGAGATAACGGTCAGCCAATGGCGTAAGGCGTGCATGGCACGAGTCAGAGATAAGGAAACATGAGGCATACAGCCATCAAAGTCCAGGCACAATCGATATGAGTCACACACACGAGGCGTTCTAGGTCGGTCCAGGCACAAGCTCATCTGGACCCATCTGGTGCAGGTCTAGCCAGGTCACGTGCCAGGGTCACGTGATGGGCAGGCGCTAAGGTCACGTGCGCTACTCCCAGTATTCTGGATCGCATCTTTGAGTGCTTCCGGGTGCGTAGTAGTATTGCGTGGGAGACTTAGCTCTTTCTTGGGCATGGGCAGCCACAATCCTTGTTACTTCGGCCTCTTCTTCCGCGTATTCTTCCGCGCTTTTCCTTACAGCGGTGTTCGGGGTCTTCCTGTGGGGTGCACGAGGGACGGTCGAAGGCGAAACCGTAACAGCCGTCCTCTTTTGCAAATGGGGAGGGCGGAGATGGGAAGGCGAGGGGGATGGGAGGAAGGAGGGGACATCCTACACACCCAATAGGACGGCGGGGCGGGGAGAAGAGGTGGGCGTCCTACGATCCACCCAATTGTGCAATGCCATGTACGCTGACGTGGCAGGCACATTTCGCTTCTGCCACACCTTTCTCCCTTCCCCTCCTCCTTTCCCCTCCTTCCCCCCTCCTTTCCAAAGGGGACGCAAGCCGACGCCCCCTTCCCCCGCATTGACCACTTCGCACACAGATCAGCGGCACACAATGCCTGCCGCCGCCCGGCCTCCCTTCTCCCCCGTTTGCACCCCATTTGCGCGGAAGGGGGGCGCACGAGGGCACGCCTCTCTGCGTCGCCCCTGCCCCTTCTCGTTCCCTCTTCGCGCCACCCCGTTCGCGTGAAAAGGGGGCATGCGACCCTCCGACCCCTCCCTTCTCCATTGCGTGCAGATGGGCACGAGGTGAGGGGCACGCCGCCCTCCCCGTCGCCACCGGCCGCTCCTCTTCCCCCTTGACCGCGCCGCCCTGTACGATGGCACGCCACCTCTGACCCCACTTGCGCGGGACGGCGGGGTGCACGAGGGTACGCTGCCCCTGGCGCCTCCCTCCCCCTCGGCCGTGGCGCCCTGTACGCGCAGGAAGGGGCATGAGGGACGCTGCTCCCTCTCCCTGTCATTCCCAGCCCCTCCCCTTCCCCCTTCGGCCGCGCCGCCGTGTTCACGCGGGATAGGTGCGTGCGAGCGTTCGCCACCCCCGGCCCCACCCTTCCCATTCGCATGGAAGGGGGGTGCACGAGGGTACACCGCCCCGTACGCACGGGAAGGGGCACGAGGGTTGCCACCAGCCCCTCCCTTCCCCCTTCGACCACGCTGCCTTTTACGCGCGGGAAAGGGGCACGCGAGGGCACGCAACCCCCGACCTGACCCTTCCCATTCGCGCGGAAGGGGCACGCACGAGAGGCACGCCGCCCGGCACCTCCCTACCGCGCCACCCCGTACGCGCGGGAGAAGGGCGCACAAGGGCACGCGATCCCCGGTCCCACATTCACGCGAAAGGGGCGCGTACGAGGGGCCCCATCCCCTTGACCGCGCCGCTCCATACGCGCGGACAGGGGGCACGCGAGGGCAAGCCGCCCCATCCCGTGGCGCCCCATTCGTGCGGGAAGGGGTGCACGAGGCCACCCGCCTCCCTATGTGTCACGCAGCTGGGCCGGCGCGGTCTTGGTGTGCCCACGTTCACCGCACCCGCACCCCGCCATTGTACGACTTAGACAAGAAAAAAATGTAGAACTCATTAGATAATAAGAATATATTAATGTTTTTGTTAAGTTGTTTGAACATTAAAAATAAACATATGAAGCTGACCAAGACAATGTGTACAATTAAGGAGATGCATTTTTATAAAAGGAGACTGTTTTATTTGCGCTTACTAAGAGTAAAACAAACTGGGCTCGAATGTTGTTCGGGGATGCCCGTTTTGTGATGACAGAGAAAACGTGACTTTCTTGGCACCTTCCTTTTTGAGGACGTGATTCCCTGCGGAAAAATGGCCACTGCCACTCGTTATGAAAACTGCTCTAGATACCTAGCAACCATTTTTCACACATAGGCGGCATTTGAATGAGTATTTCAGAGACCATGCCGAGTTTTCTTCCCACACAAACTAATTGAAGTAATTAAATAATGAATTTATATCACGTACTTATCATTGTCATGAAGCGTGTGAGGCTCGGGAAGTTGACTCAGGAAGAAAGTGAAAAAAAAAAACTTATATATTCAAAAAAAAACCTATAGCTACACTGTACTGTAAAGGGGCCATCATTGTGGCCAGCGACGCCCCATCGCCGTCCATTGTCACCGTTGTTGTCAGCGCATGGTTGTTGTAGCTACTGTCTTTGTGTTCATGTTTGCCTTCCATTGCTGTGGTTGTGGTTGTAGTCGCTCTGGCGAAGCTGTGGTTGTCATTGTCATCAGCATCTTGCTGTCCTCACCGCAGTGGCCTCACTGTCGTCATCGCTTTCAATTTGTTGTGGCGGGACTTGCGCACTGTATTGAGTTGAAGTTGGTTGCAATGGGATTTTGCGCAACGTGGCATTGTGATGAATCTTGCGCCCCATGACGGGGTGGCGGACTCCCATGTGGTGAAGGGTGGACGTGGTGGTCATGCAGTAAAGCAGCAGCAGCAAGGACTTGAGGAGCGCAGCGCAACGAGCACTTCTTGTAAGTGCTGGTGAGGCTGCACAGCTGGTGCGTCATGACGGGTCTTGCATGTCGTGACGGGGTGGCAATGGCGAAGGGTGGACATGGCAGCCATGGACTTGCGTTGGCAAGGCGGTGAGGACCTGAGGGTGCAGCGAGACAGGGAGAAAAGAAACAATGAAAAAAAAAGGACATATCTTGACCACAGGGCCAAAGCCCAGCTCGTCGTCAGGCGCATCTTCATGATGAGTGTTGAGGGAATAGTGGGTGGGGGAAAAGGGAAGGAGGTGATGGTGGATTAACAAAGGGCGACATGGCTAACACATTTGATAGGCGATGAGGGAGGGAGGGAGACGATGGTGATGTGGCAACTGTCATGGATGCGTATTATTTTCCTTATTTTTCTGTATTTATACGGATTTATATAAGGAAGATACAAAGGGCCGAAGTACAGAGACTTTGAGTTAGTCACAAGGGTTTGCCACCCAGGTGCACGTGATCGTGGGACTTAGGTTCCTTATATGTATAGGAGTTCTGATTGGTAGATAAGGACAGAAGGTTCTGGAAGGATCTAGAACATGCTTAGTAGTTTACGCTTACTCGCTGTATTAGGTTTTACTCAGCCAAGCGGAGCTGCTCGTAAGCGTTATGACAAGTGCATCAGTCAGCACAATAGATAACGCTATTAATAGACACGACGCGTCAGCTCCTGAGTCATGGAGTCTTACTATACGCTTAGTAACAGTGTTCAGACTCAGTTCGTACTCAGCCGCAGTAGTGTATATAAGCTTCCCTGTAGCGTCCTGAGTGGAACCAACTTGTCCTCTTGGTTCTCCACTCAGGTGCGTATCCCTCTGTATTACCTTACCTCTTCCAATCTAACTTGTCCTCTTGGTTCTCCACTCAGCATGCCACAGCGTGATATCCTTGCAGTTAGGACCTTGCATAAAAGTCCATAAAGTTCTGCGTTCTCTGCTGTGACTGTACGTCTAGCGCATGACTTGTCTCCGTGCTAAGTTGAGTGTGCACACCTTACAGTTCACTCCAACTTCACACTTGACTTGGCGTAGCACGGCAGTCGCACCGCTACATTAGGACAAGTTCCTTTCACTCTCCTGAGCCCTGTGCTCACCAGCTTTTATTACTATCCCCCTAGGTGGTTGACGACCATCAGTCCTTTGTGTTACCCACCTCACTCTTTGCCTGTGGACCTCTGTAAGCAGAATCTGTGCATTTGTGGTACAACTCTAGTGTCCATAAAATCGGCATAGATTGTGCTTGCCCTTGTTTGTCGTATCTGGTCACAGTTCAACATCCGGGTACTAGCTGCAGAACTGGTCACCACGCCAGATAAGCTGCAGTTAGACATTGAGCCAGCCAGGCCTAGCCTCCGACAGCTGTACACGTAGTAAACAGAAAAGTTTGAGAGCGTTTCGACATGAGAGGCAGCCAACAGGTCAAGAAGACTGAGGCAGACAGCCTTGTGGCTCTACACATACCCCTACCCCATTCCTGAGTGTCCCTTTATTGCCACAGCCTCGCGCAGTGTGAAACAATCACTGTGTATTGGTCTTGCTTGATAGGGCACTCCATTCACCTTCGAGTTAGCATTTCGCGCTCGTCGTAACACGTCGTCTAAAGTCCCACCTATCCTATTTCCAAACTGCCTCGCGCATTCGCAAACCTTCGTGCCCGTCTTTGTAGTGTCTTCAGGAGGAGACAAGCTTCCATCTCACCTATCCCCACCCCCAAAATTCAAGCCTCTGCTTCGGCATCGCTTCACATACTCCGGGACCACCAGTCTGAAGAAGACCGG
This sequence comes from Lactarius sanguifluus, assembly GCA_021527775.1. Classification (NCBI taxonomy): domain Eukaryota; kingdom Fungi; phylum Basidiomycota; class Agaricomycetes; order Russulales; family Russulaceae; genus Lactarius; species Lactarius sanguifluus. The sequence goes on along the minus strand of JAKEYF010000345.1, from coordinate 22,971 downwards.
GTCCCCTCACCTATCTTTGCATCACCATCTCCCACATTGTCCGCGGAATCCTTCCACTCCGCACACTCCTCCTCCCAAGAAACACTCGCCCAGTCAGGCGAAGACGCACTCGATGAAGACAACGTCGTCATCCGGATCCCCGTCTTTCAACTAGAAGAAAGACCCCGTAACCTTGCCGAACAATACGTTCAGGCAATTTACTTCGATCCGAGATACAGCTACACTCTTCTCGAGTTATACGGCATTAACGGCATAGTCGAAGACACTGGGTACACTGCCCCCCAGTTAGTCAGATTCGCGGCTAACCTAGTCCCTCGCCTCCCCTCTCCCCCTCCATCCGAACGTGGCTCCTCGCAAGGGGAAGCAAGCAGCTCATCTAGCTCAAGCTCAATATCCACAAGGAGCTCGCTCAAAGTTCGCCCTTCCTCCCCCAACTAAGGCAGAGAAGGAGTTCATCTCTCGTATCCAAGACTGGGACGAGATCTCGCCAGACGAACAGCTTGTTCTTCTAGACGACTTTCGAAAGGTGTTACGTTTCGGTTCGGTACGCGATGTGGACCCTTACTATACGGCGATGACTCCTCTAGTAAGCGGTAATGTGTCATGGACTCGAGATCAGTCAGCGTAGTTGTACAGTATCACATGCCGATGTGGCATGACTCATTCCTAGGACAGCAGTATTAGGGTTCGAGCTCTTATTGCTATTCGTAGTACAGATTCGGGAGGAGCTTTAAAGCGTCCTCGTATGTGTATAAGTAGTAGCAGTTGAAGACCAAGATACGCCATCTTGGTCTTCTTTGAATCACCACTTTCTCCTCTCATCGTCTGCACTCTAGTTCGCTTGTCTCTATCCGAGCAAGTCGTCTTCATCGATATACGCCCAGTGACTCGACATAAGTCCTGGTGCCTTACGCGTCACGTGCCTCGACTAGCGCCGTGTACCCGTGGAATAGTCACGTGACTAGTGACTCGATATTCGCTAAGTCGTGAACGCCCTTTCGCTGTCCAAGTCGGACTAACGCTCGTGGTGGCGTTACATTAAGACCAAGATCCCTCACCGTGGCGTTCACTACTCGAGATCAGTGGACCAACTTCCAGACCTATTCCCTCGAACGAAGGGGAGACCGCAACGTACCAGTACAATTCCTAGGAGCTGCTAGGTGGAGAGAATACCGCGGGAACACCGGATATTTCGTCGATTTTGCATCAGGACCTACAAGGTTCAGACCAGTTGAGTTCAACTTCGATCACGTTTGTTGGACAGAGATTACGTGGAATCCGATCGACAATAGGTGGGACATAGTACGCCCAGCAGGAAGACTTTATAACTGTGACATCGACGCTCGCAACCTACCGACACGTGAACAGTGGGGACGTATCGACGGACAACCAGAGGAAGAGCCAAGCACGTCGGAACCCAGAACTCCAGCACCTTCAGAAACGAGCGAAGAAGGTGAACACTCCGAGGAAGAAGACTCGGAAGTAGAAGAAGTAACCAGACTAGCTGAGTCCATCCCCGTATCACAACCAGAGATTATTCGAGTAAACCCACCAGCGGAAATGGCGACCATCACCGAAACAGTTACCAATGAGGCAGTAGAGGAAGAAATCAGGAGGACACGCGAAGAAGCAGAACAACTCCTGCTCCCCATTCACCCCGCCACTGGACATCGCATGACCGCAGACGACGCGGCTATATTCCGAGCCATAGGACCAGATCACCCTGACCCACCGAGCAACAACCCGCCACCAGGAGGAGGAGGAAGGCCACCCAGGCGCCCCAACGGAGGGTTCCCAGGAGGGTTTGGACAAGGACCACCAGGAGCAGGACCACCCGGCGGTGGAGGACCCCCAGGAGGAGGTATTCCAGGAGGAGCAGTAGCACCGGGGGCACCCACACCCAGACTAGAAGGTGAACCACCGACTATATTCAAAGGAGATCGGACTGACTACGAGTCTTTTCTCACGCAATGGCACGCCTATTGGGGGCTCAACTTCGACTCACCGAGTATGCGCAACGTATACAAGAGATGCCTCCTGTTCCTGGGATACATCAAGGGAGCACCAGTAGCCAACTGGACGCTAGGTTTTCTCCAGTGGCTCAACACGGAAGTACGAAACGGAAGGGACAGGTACGACGAATACCTATGGGACACCCTGGCCGCTGGATTTTCCGACCGGTTCTCGAATACCTTGGAACAAGAACAAGCCCAGGCGGAATTAGCCAAAGGATTTAGAATGACAGGAGATGACATTGATTCGTATGTCACCAATTTCGAACAGCTTTGCCGGAAAGCTGATTACCGCCTCAACGACCAACAAACGATCGATCGCTTCACGGCCGGGCTCCCGAGCAAACTATTTACGAAGGTCTACGAACTCGACGGACCCACCACTTTCACTGAATGGAAGGACGCGGCACTCCGACGCCAGAAACAGTATATTCACCTTCGCGCCCGCTTGGGAATGTCCGTACCAACAAGGGGACCTCCAAGAGGACCACCACCCCGCTTCAATCCACCCCCACGCTTCGGAGGATCACCTTGGAACGCGCCGCGCAATCAAACCCCGCGATACGACCCAAACGCGATGGACACATCGGCGGACCGATCACGCGCTCGACTCGCGGAGGTAGGAGATCCTAATCGCGGGAATTACCAACCGCGTCCCCCGTTCCCACCGAGAGAAGGACCAGGGCGGAACGGAAACGCCCCCCGTAAAGATATGAGGGAAGTAGTCTGTTATAACTGCAACGGACTCGGGCACTTCTCACGTGACTGTTCGCGCCCAAGGAAACAACGGCAGCAGCGGTGGCAGCCCACGAGCAGCAGCCGCAGCATGGAAACCGACTACTACGGTCAAGAATCACGTGCGCAGGTAGCCAATACAGTGGAGCCGCAGCAAACGGCCAGTAGTTGGCTTGAAGGGGTTAGAGGAGCCAGCGACGAGGTCAAAGACCTGATTCTCCAAGATCTGTGGGAGAAAGGGGATTTTCGGGACGCCTGAACCCATCGGCCTGGGTGAGGGCAACAAATTGTAACTCTGTAATCATGACTCGCTTTCGGTCTCTTAGAATTCCAGTCTCGATTCGCACCAGTTACTCAATGGCCGACATTAAAGGGCTCGTCGACTCCGGAGCCACCGACAACTTTATAAGACCCGCATTCGCCAAACGAATGGGGCTGGGGCTTCAACCGCTAGAACGCCTGAAGAAAATATGGAATATAGACAACACGGAAAACAAAGCTGGGTCTATCACTCATTTCATAGACTTGGATGTACAGACGAAGGGAATTCGCAGAGTCATTCGATTCCTTGTTACCGACATAGGAAACGAGGACTTGGTACTGGGATACCCCTGGCTCGCCACTTATGAACCCACAATCAGCTGGACTCACGCTACCATCCACGAAGACGCACTCCCTATCGTCATCCGGTCTATCAACCCAGACGAACCAACTACAATCATTGCCGGAGCAACCACCAATGACGAAATCACTATTGCACGAACGTTCACCGATAGTGAAAAAGAGGACATAGTCCAGGAACTAGAGGAAGAGTGCCAGCTACGTACCACAGCCACCGAACTAGCGATTGCAGCTAAACAGAACACGGTAGCCGCAGAAATCCCCGCTCCATATCAACGCTTCGCGAAAATATTTAGCGAAGAAGCATCTCACCAGTTCCCGCCATCTAGACCATGGGACCATGCTATTGACTTCAAACCGGGTACACCAACCACTATCGACTGTAAAGTCTATCCCATGACGCAAGACGAGGACGCCCAACTCAAGAAGTGGCTCGACGAACAGTTGAAAATGGGATACATCCGTCCCTCCAAATCGCCCTACGCATCGTCCTTCTTCTTCATCAAGAAGAAAGACGGAAAACTTCGTCCAGTCCAAGACTATAGAAAGATCAACGCGTGTACGATTCGCAACCAATACCCGCTTCCGCTCATGTCGGAACTCATTAACGACCTGGGCAACGGCCACATTTACACCAAGCTGGACGTTCGCTGGGGATACAACAACATTCGTATCAAACCTGGAGACGAGCCAAAGGCTGCCTTTAAAACGCGGTACGGACTATTCGAACCACTAGTCATGTACTTCGGACTCACAAATTCGCCGGCCACGTTCCAAACCATGATGAACGAAATACTGGGACCCACCATTGCCAAACACGAACTGTTGGGAACCATAATACGGGTATATATGGATGACATTGGTATTGCCACTCACGAAAACGCGGGCCTACAAGCACATACGGATGCAGTCTGCGACGTCCTCCAAGTCGCACTGGACCACGACCTTTACTTCAAACCAGAAAAGTGCCTCTTCCACTCACCGCGAATGGATTACCTGGGGGTAATCCTTGAAAAGGGGGTAACTCGTATGGATCCGGTAAAAATTTCGGGCATCAAAGACTGGCCATGCCCAACAAAGGTCAGAGACGTTCGCTCATTCCTAGGCTTCTGCAATTTTTACCGACTCTTCATTCGCGGTTTCGCCACACACGCCCGAGCACTCAACAAACTTACGAGAAAAGAAGCCGACTGGCAATGGGGAACAGAGGAAGAAAAAGCGTTCCAGAAGCTCAAAACACTGGTCACCGAAGAGCCAGTGTTGGCCCACCCCTGCCTAACCGACCAATTCGAACTCGAGGTAGACGCCTCAGGATTTGCCGTTGGAGCGGTACTACTCCAAAAGAAGAAGGACGGAAAGAGGCATCCCATCGGGTACTACTCGGCTACCCTCAACGAGGCCGAGCGCAACTATGATATATACGACCTGGAACTCCTGGCAATCGTCAAAGCTCTCAGACACTGGAGACCCTTACTTGCCGGATCGCCGCATAAAGTCAAAATCTTCTCAGACCACCTTAACCTCACACACTGGAGGTCGGCGCAAAGGATAAGTCGACGTGTAGCCCGAGAAGTATTGGAGCTGATGGAATACGACTTCGAGATCCATCACATCAAGGGAATGAACAACGGCCGAGCGGATGCCTTATCCCGACGACCCGACTACGACCGAGGAGAACAGGATAACAACGGAATCGTGGTGCTCCCCGACAAAGTATTTGCGCGGGCTTCAGTTACGCAAGTACCAGAAGACCACGCACAACACGAGGACCAAATAATCCCATGGGTCGACGCCCACCAACTCAAGAAGTTCGACGGAGTATGGTACAAGCAAGGGGCACGGGTAATTACCGGAACCCCCTCACTAATACGCGACATCATCAGCAACCACCACGACCCCCCTGTCTACGGCCACCCGGGAATCAAAAGAACATTCCGAATCATCGAACGGCACTACTGGTGGCCACACATGTTGCAGCACGTCACGGAATACGTAAAAGGATGCGCAGAATGCCAACGACATAAGGTCAATAACCGACCCACACGAGCCCCTTTAGTACCGATTACACCGATCCATGACGCTAAGCCCTTCGAAGTCATCGCTCTGGACTTCATCACTAAACTCCCAGTCTCCCAAGGGCACGACTCCATATTGACGGTTACCGACCATGATTGCACCAAAGCATCAATCTTCATACCTTGTGTCGAAGAAATTACGGCGGAAGAAACCGCAGCTTTGTACGTAATCCATGTGTTCAAACGATTCGGACTACCGGCAAAAATTATCAGTGACCGAGACCCACGATTCGCGTCAAAGTTTACCCGCGAATTATGCCGTATCCTTGGAATTTACCAGAACATATCAACGGCATATCACCCTCGGACTGACGGACAGTCGGAACGAACCAATCAATGGCTAGAGCAGTATCTTAGGTTCTGGGCCAACGAGCGTCAAGATAATTGGGCGCATTTCTTACCACTGGCCGAATTCACGCACAACAGCTGGCCCCATGAGGCAACAAGGAAGTCCCCATTTTCACTCATGATGGGATACGACCCACGCGCTGATTGGATGGATAAGCAGTCCCCTATCCCGCAGGTGAACACGAGGCTGCAGCAGTTCCGAGAAGCACGGAAAGAAGCCCAGTTCCTGATCAAGAAGGCACAATCCCTGTGGGTCAAACACCGAGATACGCCCAAATACCAAGAAGGAGACCAAGTATGGTTAGAAGGCCGGCACTTGCGCACAAATCAACCGACAGCAAAACTCGCGGCACGACGGCATGGACCCTTCAGGATCATCAAGGTACTATCGCCAGTCAACTATCAACTGGAACTTCCCACGCAGTGGAGTATTCACCCCGTGTTCCATATCGACCTTCTCACGCCTTATCGCGAAACCCCGATGCATGGAGAAAACTTCACACGCCCACCACCGGATCTCGTAGGGGGCGAAGAAGAGTACGAAATCGAACGCATTCTAGACACTCGGCTCTTCGGCAGAAGCAAGAAACGACAATACCTTGTGAAATGGAAGGGTTACCCTGACTCGGACAATCAGTGGGTTAACAAGGAAGACCTGTCAGCGGACGAAGCCCTGGCGGAGTTCGAACAGAATTCGAGAAGTCGACGGACGCTTATAACAGAGACACCTGATGCTAAGTGGTCCCTACCCCCACTACCTAAGTCCTACACTCATGACCCTCACTGCCGTGTCCTCCACCACCTCAACCAGCCATGCGAACTCAGAGCAGCGAGTACAACCCCCGCCATTGTCACCCATGCCGGTTCCCCTCTCCGTTCAACCGAGAGGATACGATTTGTCTACCCCCGGGACATCCCCTGTTCCTTCGCCAACCTCCACTCTTCTGGACAGCCCCCTCGCCTCCTGCCACATCTCGACACATCCTCTTGCCTCGCAACCAGAAGCGTACCTCGGGCCGGGAGACAACGCCCTCCCGGGGGATCCGTACGACCCGGAGGAACATATCTCGCCGAATCAACATCTCTGTTATGCCCTCCATTGCACCACGACACACTCGGAAACCCCCCCGTTATGCGGAACCGACGGGGAGGTATTCACCGCTCCGCAGGCTCTTCGACCCTCGCTTCGCGACGCTCCAAAGACGCAACCTGGCTCGATTCCCCGATGCAGCGTGGAGACGCCTCCACCCCGGGGATTCCATTACAACAGGGGAGCCCACTATATTCCCTTTCCCATTCGAGATGCTCACGAACGTCTTTGGCCGGCCCTCTTTACTCAACTCATCCTCACCAACGACCCGTTTGTCATCGCCTACCGTCGAGGATCCGAGTGTCAATACGGAAAGCCGGTCCACGCCACTTCACGGTACCTGTCCGACCCCCCCGAGTACTGCAACGACGACCTGAGGTTCCTCGTCGACCACGATTACAAGACGTCGGTGGATGGAGCACTGACCGAACTCCGGGATCTCACGCTCCTGGCCGAAGTCCATCGATACCGTGGGATGTGCGCGGGATACGCCGCGAAGAAGCAGGAAGTGCAACAGAAGGAGCGGGAGTTGGAGCAGATCGAAGACGAACGTCGGAGGTGCGTGATCAGGCTGCAGGAAGCCGACGCGATCGCGCGTATCGAGAATCAACGAGACGGGATGGGACGCGACCCTGCGCCGGAGTAGGAGAGGAGACCGTCGAGCTGGGGCTCGAAGCTGAAAAGGGGGTGATGTTACGTTTCGGTTCGGTACGCGATGTGGACCCTTACTATACGGCGATGACTCCTCTAGTAAGCGGTAATGTGTCATGGACTCGAGATCAGTCAGCGTAGTTGTACAGTATCACATGCCGATGTGGCATGACTCATTCCTAGGACAGCAGTATTAGGGTTCGAGCTCTTATTGCTATTCGTAGTACAGATTCGGGAGGAGCTTTAAAGCGTCCTCGTATGTGTATAAGTAGTAGCAGTTGAAGACCAAGATACGCCATCTTGGTCTTCTTTGAATCACCACTTTCTCCTCTCATCGTCTGCACTCTAGTTCGCTTGTCTCTATCCGAGCAAGTCGTCTTCATCGATATACGCCCAGTGACTCGACATAAGTCCTGGTGCCTTACGCGTCACGTGCCTCGACTAGCGCCGTGTACCCGTGGAATAGTCACGTGACTAGTGACTCGATATTCGCTAAGTCGTGAACGCCCTTTCGCTGTCCAAGTCGGACTAACGCTCGTGGTGGCGTTACAAAAGGCGCAAGAAGAGGCGGAAAGAAAAGAGAGACAGAAGAAGCTAGACGAAATGGCTAGCAACCCCGGCAGCTCTACATTACCCCCCACCGTCCCTCCAGTCCCTATTCCCCCACCTACTATAGATGACTGCCTAGCACTCATCAACCAATTGGGCCTTGCCATGGGTCAACTTGCGCAACAGGTCGCAGACCTAACCACACAAGTGACTATTGGAGCGAGTCGCCCCTCATCAGGAAAGCAAAAGGAAGTAGTGGCCCGTCCCAAAGCCTGGGATGGGAAAGGTGACTCCACAGACGCCCATCACTTCCTTGCCGCCTTCCGCAACTGGGCAGGATCATCTGGAGACGCTATGAATACCTGGAATGCTACAGATAGCAAATGGTACATTGACGAGCACCGCTGGATTGTGGCAGCTCTCAACTTGATGGAAGGAGACGCAAAAACCTGGGCTCTCCCATTTCTGGAGCAAGCCAACGCAGGTGGAACTCCGTTCGGAGGAACCTTTAAGGGGTTCACTGAACAGTTTAACCGCAGGTTCAGCCCTCTGGACGTCACAGAAACAGCTCGTGAAGAGCTGAAGAAAGTCAAACAAGGAAAGAAGCCAGTCGCCGACTATACGTTGATATTCGAACAGTACTCAGGGCAGACTGGGTGGTCTGAGGCAGACCTGCATACAAGATTCTACAATGGACTCAACGAGGACATCAAGGACGTCTTGTCATGGTCAAACCTCCCCCAGAAAACCTATGATGAATTGAAGAAAGCCGTGCAAACAATAGACCTGCGCATACATCAGCGCAAGAACGAAAAGAGTGGGAAACCCTCTACATCTCACAACGCACACCCCCTGGACCCTAATGCCATGCAAGTAGACGTGACGCGTCAGCAGCAAGGCACTCAGAAGAAAGGGGAAACCTTCAAAACAGTCGCAGAGTACCAGAAGTGGATGAAAGGCAAGTGTTACGGTTGTGGATCAACCGAACATGTCAAAAAGGATGGAAACCACAAGAGAGACATGTGCAACCACTGTCAAAGGGTTGGACACCGGAGCACCGTCTGTCAAGTGAAGAAAATGGGGAAACCAGCTAAAGCGAAAGCTGCAGCAACCACGGAATCCCCTAGCCCACCTTCCTCATCTTCAAATACCATGGCAACAGCCGCTTCAACAAGTACAACTCCAGCAAAGGCGCCACAGGTAGACATAGCTAAGTTATTGGAGTTGATGAAAAGCCAACAAGAACAGCTGGACGCTATTCGGGCGGCTTTTTAGTTCAGGGGTCACGTATAGCTGCGACTGACCCCTATACAGTAGATGACTCGGCTTCATGTAGTTGTAAAATATGTTTACGTTCTTCTCGCCTCGTTTCGGACTCATCTCCTGTAAATCATACAATCTCTTCCTCTACCTGTAAGTTAGATAGTAGTGACGTTTCTCTTTCTGGACTTTCTGAAACCACATCTACATCTGCCTCGGAGATGAACAATACTAGTAGTGTTCCTGTTGCTCCACTTTCTTTTGAAGCAGCGCCGCACGTGATGATTTCTGATGCAGCACTGTCTTCAACTATTATTCCCAAAACAAAAGATAAAAAATCACATTTTCATATTTCTGTGTATTTAAAAGGACGTCATTGTACTGTAAAAGTAGCAGCAATGGTAGACTCCGGAGCAACCTCATTGTTCCTGGACAAGAGGTACGCTGACCGCCATAAGATGTTACAGGTTCCACTTGAGCATCCCATCACTCTATACAATATAGACGGGACCCTCAACGAAGCCGGTAGTATCACCCATAAAGTCAGACTTACTCTACAAGTTGGCCCCAGTGAAGATAGTCATGACTTCTTAGTCACTTCACTAGGCCCAGAGAATGTCATATTGGGACTACCTTGGCTCAGACTACGGAACCCCAACATAGATTGGCAGGAAGGCACAATGTGTCTCAACTCCACCGCTGAAACAGCGCAACCAGAGCTTGAGATAGAGGTGACGCGCATCATGGCGAACCGCATGGAACACCGCCGTCTCCTTGCGGAGAAAGTGATAGACATGGCCCAAGACAAAGTTTTCTGCCTGGCAGGCTTCACATACTCTCAACAGATTGCAGAGAAAGCCACAGCCGCCAAACCTAAGAAAACTTTTAAAGAAATGGTGCCTAAACACTACAGAGACTTCGCAAAAGTATTCTCTGAGGAGGAATCCCAGAGGCTCCCCGAGCACCAACCGTGGGATCACGCCATAGACTTAGAACCAGATGCAGTCAAGCACTGGAAAGTCAAATCGTATCCCATGTCACCAAACGAGCAGATGGAATTAGACAAATTCCTGGAAGAGCACATTTCTAAAGGATACTTGGTCCCATCAAAGTCACCGATGGCCTTGCCAGTATTCTTTATAAAGAAGAAAGACGGAAAGTTACGTCTAGTGCAGGATTATAGGCGGCTTAATAAAATCACCATTAAAAACCGCTATCCACTTCTGCTCACTGCTGACATCATCAACCGGTTGAAAGGAGCCGAATACTTCACAAAATTCGACGTTAGATGGGGCTATCATAATATTCGAATCCAAGCCGGAGATGAATGGAAGGGTGCTATTGTCACCAACCGCGGGTTGTACGAACCAAGGGTCATGTACTTTGGTATGACAAACAGCCCCGCCACCTTCCAAGCCCTCATGAACGCCGTATTTGCCAACCTCATCGCACAAGGAGAAGTCGCAGTCTACATGGATGACATTCTCATCTATAGCTGAGACCTTGAGCACCACCATCGCATAGTTCGCGAAGTGCTCAAGCGCCTCCAAGACTACAACTTGTATCTCAAACCAGAGAAATGCGATTTCGAGAAACGCGAAATGGAGTATTTGGGGATGATTATCCGTCCCAGAGAAGTGCAGATGGACCCTGGCAAGGTCTCTGCAGTAAGGGAGTGGCCTACACCCACGACGCTCAAAGAGGTTAGAGCTTTCGTCAGGTTTGCCAACTTCTACCGTAGATTCATTAAGGACTTCGCGGCTATCGCCCGACCCTTACATGACCTCACGAAGAAGGACACTCCATGGCATTGGCATTCTGAACAGCAGGAAGCCTTCGACAAGCTAAAGGAGTGTTTCGTACAAGAACCTATTCTAAAGGTGTACGACCCAAACCTCCCCACGTGAGTCGAGACTGATGCTTCAGGATTTGCTACTGACGGGATACTCACTCAAAAGTACCCAGATGGTCTTTGGCATCCAGTTGCATACCGCTCAGAGTCAATGAGCAAAGAAGAGCGCAACTACGAGATTTATGACAGAGAAATGCTCGGCTTAATCCGTGCCTTAGAGGACTGGAGACACTTCCTCGAAGGCATCTCCTTCGAAGTGATCACCAACCATAAGAATATGGAATGGTGGGCAAGCATGAAAGACTTAAATCGCCGGCAAGCTCGCTGGGCGTTGTATCTAAGTCGCTTCGCTTTTAAAATCACTTACAAGAAAGGAGACTCTATGCAAGCCAATGCACTCAGTCGATTCTCAAAAGACCACGTCAGGGACAATGAGGATAACCGCCAGGTCCAGGTTTTACAACCTAAGCATTTCCTCAATGCCGCCAAAGCACACTTCCACCCAGAAGTAGACTCCCTAGGCAGCCGCATCAAACTCGCATCTATTAAAGAAGCCGAAGTTATAGAGGGTCTTAAAAATCTACAAAAGACCGCTCCCAAGGCTCTTACAGACGGAGTTGCTCTGTGGGAAGAAGAAGACGGTTTCGTTTACCATAGAGGAATGCTCTATGTACCCAACAACCGTGCCCTACGTAGAGACGTGGTAAAGTCATGCCACAACAGTACTACTACAGGACACCCGGGTAAGAATGGAACTATCGAGCTAGTCAGTCGCTACTACTGGTGGCCACGCATGGCAGGCTTCATAAGCTCATATGTAGAAGGATGTGATCGTTGCCAACGCTATCGCAAAGATCTGCACCCCAAAGCTATCATACAGCCGCAAGAAGTACCTGAGGGTCCATGGCAGCTAGTTGGGATCGATCTAATCGGTCCACTGCCCATGTCACGAGGAAAGGATATGATCCTTAACATAGTGGATCACTATACAAAACAAATCCATCTATTTCCTGTGACTTCCCAGATTACGGCTGATGGGGTAGCATCCATCTACTTTGAGCAAGTCTTCCCTTTGCACAGGATCCCTCGCAAAGTTATCAGCGACAGAGGACCCCAGTTTGCTGCAAGAAGCATGTGGGCACTTTATAAGCGACTTGGAATAGACACAGGTCTTACCACAGCCTATCACCCTCAAGCCAATGGACAGGTAGAGCGCAAAAACCAAGAAGTAGAAGTCTACTTGCGCTTGTTCATTAGTAAGAGACAGGACGACTGGGCAGACCTGCTCCCTACAGCAGAATTCGTAGTCAACAGTAGACTCAACTCAGCCACAGGTCATACACCCTTCGAGCTACTATATGGCTACATCAGTAAGCTGGGGAGGTGTTCAGAAGTGTTCAAGGACACTCTGAACACCTCTGAACACTTTGAACACCTAGCCCGTTCTCGAACGCTTCTGAACACCCAATTTGGGTGACACTAGCCATATTGGGCACCCAGAAAATACACTAGTGTCGGCTGTATTGCCCCAATACATGGATCCTCGGCTATTTGTCGTCTATTCGAATTTGGATACTCCACTTGCTTAGATAGTATTACTATTATTATTATTACAATATCTATTTTCCGATTGTGTGGCACACGTGGCGGTCCGAGAGATCACAATGAAACGAGCGGTCACAGCGAGCGATCACGATATATGATTGAACTATGTGCGAATGCGATGCGAATTACGATGACTACCAGTACTAGTACCAACTACAACTGATTCTGAGCCTTGAGTCTGGCAGCGTTCGTTCACCCCCGCACATGACCTCTAAGCTCCGAGTCGTTCCCGTCGTGGTCCCGTAACGCTAGCTCATGCCCGCTCAGAGCTGCCACCCCATGTTCTGGGCCGGTTCGTCCGTAGGGAAGGCGAGTGCGTCATCCAAATCTGACTCTGCCAGCTGCCCATCCTCAATGTCCTCCACAAAGAGCTGCACAGTACGCGCAGGGCCTCCCCTCTGGCTTACAACCATCTGGCTTCACCCCGGAAAGTCAGCGCAATGATCAACGAATAAAAACAGTATTACCATCCACGATTGTAGATGCGCGCCCATAGCGCCATGAGTTTACTGCGCAAGTACGGCTTCTTGAGTAATTGTTGAATGTTCAGGTCTGCGATAGAATGATATAAGCTTCGGTAGACAGCGACTTCGAATGTCACTGCACTGTAGGTGCCGGTGCGCCACTCTTCCAGGGCGCAGCAAAGCTGTGAATACATGAGGAACGAGGCTGTAAAAGGGAGACATGATGGACATACCGCACAGCACGCAAGGGCGAGAGTGGGGGTGCACAACGAACCAAACTTGTCCGAGTAACGACTTCCGATTGACCGCGGCGTTGCAAAAATAGTGCGGACAATAGTTTCTTCCACGGCAGGATGTTCGAAATAATTTTTGATGCCCTATACAGTATGGTGTGAGCGTCGTAAAATCCATCAAGGTAGCCAGTTTTACTTACCTTCTCATCCACGCCGTTGTGCATCCACGCGCCTGTTGCCTGGTTAAGGAGGGCTGCCACCTTGTTGGCAGTATATTGCCTGGCGTCCTCGGGGCTTTGATATTGTGCGAGAAAAATGTTGTAGGAATTGCCCCGGACAAGCTGTCGCGCCGTACTTTTGAACTCGTTTCGTAAGTTGCTTCCATCGCGTACCACCTGGGAAGACATTCAGATGCCTTGCGTACACAGGCATATTAGCCTTACCTTTCGAATCAGGTCGCCAGTTATTTCTGGCCAAACTTCACCGCTGATCAGCCCATGAACCCATAGCCATTAGTAACGCTTACAAGTTTCCAGGCCATAATCCATACGCGCCGACGAAAGTTGGTCATTAGCATGCACTTTTGCGATTAAGTCTGGCCACATAGCGTTCACTGTGAGCAGATTTAAGCGATATTGATGCTTCGCATAGCTTAATGCTTCTTGACAGTCGTCCGGCTGGCTTTGCTGGGATCTCGCCGCTCGCCTCCTCACTGTAGTGCTCGTCGAGGTGGAAGTCGGCGAACTGGCCCTCGAGTTGTCGGGGAAGGACACCTCAGATGGGCTCGTCAGGGCTGGGGTAGGAGGGAGTCGGTAAGGTGGACGCCTTCCATGGCGGTGGGCTAGAACGTCGACCCTAGTTCCAGAACCCTGAAACTTGTGAAATATTGAGCGTGTAGAAGATGACATAACTTACTCGTATAACATTAGGGCCACTTCGCGATGATGATGGAACCTGGGGTTGATCAGGACCAGCGCTGGCAATTCTCCAAGCCGATACTGGTAACGGCTGTGCGATACCACCGCGTGTGACCTCTCCTGGTCGAAGTGGCTGCTCCGGTAACAAGGACGACGTGTTGGTCATCGAATGATGGGCAGGAAATGGATCTGAAAGACGGTTATTGATGACTCAGAGACGTGCGAAAATTGACATACCATGCAACAAAGACGCTGTGTCTAAGTTGGTTGTCGAGTGGTGGGAATAAACTTGAAACCGATCTGAAAGAATGTTAGCGTTATTAGAGCCCCGGAGATAGTCCATCGCATTGGACGACAGTTCACTGTCGTGATGTCCAAAACCGTCGTCACCCTGGGCTGCGGTGAAATTATATACACGCGTAAAATTAGCATTAGATGTAGAATTATGTGAATCAAATAACGGAAGTGGGGCAGCATCTGAAGTGACCGGTGCAAGTGAAGCGGCATCTGGAGCAACTGGCGAAAGCGGGGCAGCATCTGGAACAACTGGCAGAAGTGAAGCAGCATCGGGAGCAACTGGAGCAACTGGCGGAAGCGAAGCAATATTTGAAGTAAGTGGGGGTATCTGGATGATCTCCGCGGGGCGGTTGAGCTGAGAACCAGAAGGATTTCCTGAGGGATTCAACCCTGAGTTTCTTGCGGGGCGTGCGACGCCATTGGCCTGAATAATCTGTGTAGACTCAACACAGTAGTTGGTTGCGTACTCACCTTTTTTTTTCCTTTCCCTTGCTGAGTACGATTTCGATTTCGGGGACCACCTGTAGTGCCTGATACCACACTTGAGAGTCGCACTCTTGCAGCAAGCGTACTCCTCCTTTCACGTTGAGGCCGTTTGTTTCCTGGGGCAGATACGTCACCATTAGATAGTGACTCTGGTGCTTGATTTCGACTGGGTTCAGATGACATGAGCACGAAACGGAGGAAAAAACGCACGCTGCGGTAACGCAAAATTATGGAACAATCGATCAGACATTATAGACAATAGATATAACTAGAATAGATGACGAAAGAAGGGAGGAGTGTTGCAGCGTCGTGGTGAAATTCTTTGGTTGACGTTGAACGTTGAATGGTTCATTCGAACCCAACTCGAGCGGGTCCAAAGATTAGCACGTGACAACAATCTCCAATTCAATTGCTACAAGTCGCCACTATGAAAATTCACTAAGTAGTGTATAATAGATCTCTTTATCTGAAAAATCGTTCAAATAAAAGTCAGTGGGTATATCAAGAGAGTTTTCAGCCGTGATTCGGGGATCCATCCAAGCACCGTATACTGGTACGATGTCCACTGCGCGGGCAATATCAATGATGGGCGTGATATCTCCCATACGCATTCTCTCGCCACTACCAACTGTTGGAGCCCGGAACTGTCGCCGTACCAGGTACATGCCTACATTTTGCTCCTTCGATCTAGTCCCGTCTTCTGCCCTCCTCCCCGCGAAGGAGAATTTTTGGACATAACAAAGCAGCGGATGGATTGACTCGGAAGGTTGTTCGCGAGAAATGGGCTGGAAAACCATCCTCACTTGAACGACTTGAGTTTCTATGCTGACATTAGAATTCGCGAATACTGCCGGTAAATTTTCGAACTTACCCTGGAAAGACTCATCTCCTGCGTCTCCATGAGTATGGATCAAGACGGCATCGCATAACCCTTGAGGATGTTTTTTTGATAGTGGCAGGGCCTGGACAGTTTGCGCTGGTACGACTACGTGTCGGTCATGGGTGGAGCGTAGCTGTATCTTGAACCGAAACCAAACGCGAATATGATCGAACCCGACGTCGGGATGTCCTCTGGATATCCTGCGGCCACGACGTTGCTGATGCGAGAGTCCACGCTTAAAGTCGCCCAGTGCTGGCCAAAAGTCCTGCAAGGCGTACAAATTCGCGGCGTCACTGATGGAAATTGAGGCTGACGTCAGGTGTTTTGTTGAGATGAAAGGCAGGTAAGAGAATCTGATGATACAAATCCGTTCAGAAGTAGTTTGCTGTAGGGCGCCGGGATGTGACGATCATCTCATGTGCGGTCGCGGTCAGTGAATGCGCAGGTGTCCGGGTCTTGCTCTACGGCGAGAACTGCTTCCGCAGCTGCCGGATTTTCGTGTTTGAGGTTGCCGTTCGCAAGAAAACTGCAAATCAAGTCGAATAAGTGCACACGCTCCAACCGGTCTAGGATCCTCGTGCATTGTTCTTCAAAGTTGCGGTGATTGGTTGCGCGAAAGGGGTGCTTCACTTCAGTAATATGCAGGCGTTCCGTGACATCAGCGGTCCACTGGATCGGAACCCCCATCATCTTCGTTGAGCACGCAAAGTGATGCAAAATCTCGAGTTTGGGGATGTTGAATGAAATGATCAATCGGCCCTTTAGAGCCCATACGCGCGCCAGCTGCAATTATAGCTTCCTTTTCGTCATGGAATTTCCGGAGAGCGTCAACGAATTTGACGATAGCAGATTCGGTAAGTAACGGCGACTGGACTTGGTAAATAAAAGTCGACGAGAGCACGGATAGCACACAAGAAACGAGGGGGAACGGTGCCAGCGATCACAGCCACGATAGAGCGTTGAATATCACGATGCTCGCGACCAGTCATCTGTTTGACATGCGTGACACCGTTACCGAAATGGCGAAAGCCGACACGTGGATGGAGACTTTTGAAGCGGCTGGCAAATTCGAGCGCGCCGATGGCATTGATGCACCATTGAAGGGGGTGGTCATAAAAGAACTTATGACAAGTGTGAAGTATCTCCGGCACTAGGAAGTGATAGGGATCGGCCATATACCAATCACGCCAGAACGGGAGGTGTACGCCACTAAGACTAAGTTCCTTCGCTTTGTCCTGAAATACATCAAGCATCCAAGGATCGACGCGAGAAGTAAGGTCTTGTATGAGCTTGATGGTTTCCTGGCCATGACGTGGGGGGTGAGGGAACGCATCGCCGAATTGATTGGTAACGGCACAAGAGAGGGGCGAAGTACTCTTTGCCATAGCAGAGATAAGATGCTGTTCCGGTAGGTCAGCTATCCAAGCGGCTAAGAGAGGGAACGACAAGCGACTACGGCCACAAGGATCGGCCATGTGGTAGCCAGTGACAGCAGCGTCTTTACACCGGACAAATGCCTTGTCCATGCACGCATGCCACAAGCGTGCCGACAAGATTGACTGAAAGCTGGAATGAACATCAAATTTGACGATGGGAAAGAAACGAAAAACACATCCAGGCGTGACTAGACGCCTTCATGCGGACTTCGGAGACGATGTTAGCGAGGGTGAGGTATGCGGATACATCTCTAGACCACCAGTCATCGCCGTGACGCAGGTCTTGTCAGATGCGCCGACCACAGCTAGTTGCGTTGCACCAGTCGGAAGCCTGTCCTTTTTGGAATGAGCCAGACTCAAGTGATCGATAAAAAAAAGAAACACGGTACTTGAGATTGCCAGGCGAAGTCTCCCGTCATATACTCCGAATAGACGGCATTCTGCCTAGATATATCCGTCCAGACCCTTTGAGGGTCATACTGCATGTATGGTGCGAAGATTGGATTGCCAAAAATATACTCGATCACATCTAGTGCGTCGCGCCAGTAAAATGTAATTTTTTCTGACTCGTATCCTTCAATTATCATCTCCTCACAGTACCAACGCGGAGGGTCGGGTAGCGACTCGATCAACACCGAAGCGCATGAGCAGAGGTGAACGTTGGCTTTTGAAGTTTGACCTACAACTGGACTTTAACTCAGATTCGAAAGTAGTGATTAGAAATCGTTACCCATTCCAGCTTGAGGAATTCGTCAATCTCTGACTGGGAAAGGGATGATCTCGCGAGAAAGCGGGCAAGCCCCCCACTCTTCGCGGCTTTGAAAGGGATAATACGGGTTGGTCGCCCGTCGGTGTGCAAAACTATCTCCTGCAGTCCTCTCAAGCGTATTTGGTTTTTGACCATAGATAAACGACGAGGCGGGGGTGATACTCTGTGACAGGAGTGTCTATATGTGGGGGTGTCAAAACAGGTGGTGGTGGTGGTGGTGGTAGTGGTGGTGGTGGTGGGACACGATTCCGAGATGATGCAAGGAGGGCACGTTGCACAGTACGCCGTTGTAAATCTTCGGTATATGCCGAAAGTGCATCATAGTCATCCAGGAAATTGTGGCAAGAAGAGTATTTGTGATTCAAATGTACCAGGACGCCTCGAGGAGTCAGCGAAGCGTCGCCGACATTTTGGGCAGAGAGCGTCCGTGTCTATGTCCATTCGAGTTGGTCAGAGCTCAGAGGTAGGTGGTCAGATGACAGATGACAGTCGATGACAGATGACAGTCGATGACAGATGACAGTCGGAGGCCAAATGTGTGAGAAAATCCGCACAAGCAAACAAGTCGTGTCACAGGCCAACAAGTCACATAGTTACCATCCACCTTCGTCGTACGCAAAACCCATCACGATGTCCTCAGACTCAGAGCATGTTTTTCCCTCCTCACGGGCGCCCTCACCACCGACCTCGCCCTACACATCCCCTCTGAAGCGACCTTTGCAGGAGTCTTCGGCGGAAACACCTCGTCGTCGTCGCCGTCCTCCTCCCACTCCCTCGTTTGCCTAATGAGTTTGCTTCTTTGTCCCGCCTTGAGTATGGTGGAAATGATACAACTTCTGTAAGTCTTCAGTTCTAACTCATACCCACATTTTATGTACTCCAGGAGGTTGGCCAGGACCAGGACCTACGTCGTTCCTTCCACCTTACCCAATTGAAGCGCAGTACTCTGCACCTTGAGAAATGCTGGGTCAAACAGAAGATTGAAGAGCATGAGATCACCCTTCAAGCACTTAAGGAGCGGAGGTCCAATATAGAGGAGAACATAACAAGTACTACTTTCAAGGTGGATAGGTTACACTGTTGTATGGACCCGCCCTCGGCGTCTCCATCCCTGATATGCCGGATCTCATAGCTGCCTCCATTTTTCTTTCCGAGGTTAGTCTCACCCTCTTTTTTTCACGGTCCCCGTCACTTAAAATGCAATGAACAGAGTGGACAGAATCGACGGAAAACTCACGTGGTGCGATCTTTGTTGAGGACAACTGAGGTTGTGTCTGAGTGATTGCTACTCATGCCTATTACTCTGTGCCATATGTGTAAGCAAATTCCAAGTTATCGTCCTTATTATTTTGGTTGACTTTTTACTAGTCCTGAAATATTCATGATAATTGTTATAGAATAGGTAATCGATATGTACGTACAACGCCTGACGCACCAGGGACACGGGTGAAAATACCAAAGACGTTAAGCGCCTATACCACCACGCGTGATAGACTGTTCACAGTAAGTGTAGTAAGTGCAGAATTGGAATTGTTTGGAGGTTTCCCTCGCCTGAGTGCGCGATGACGACGCTGCTGTGACTACGAACGGACGGACAGCCTGGTATTGTTCGCTCGCGTTATCGCCTTGGATCCACTTGATCACTCGCCTTGGATCCACTTGATCGCTCGCGTTATCGCCTTGATCACTCACTATCGCCTGATGATTTTTTCGCGCAATCGCCCGAGTGCGCAAGATGATATCGCACATCTGCCGCAAAGTACAGCTTTCGCTCGGACGCGTTTCACATGGCACACAACGAGTTTGCGCAGAAAACAAGCAGGAAGTAGCTTCACTTTTATATACATCCAAACGCATACTGATCCACTCCCTCCAGTTAGACTTCCTCAATTTCCCTGCCTTGGACAGCCGCCGCGCCGCGAGGGAGTGCGAGTCGAACTGGTTGCAACACCAGATCGACTATCTCTTCCGCCCTAGAGACTATCTTCACGCGCAGAGTTATGGCGAACTCTGCGCAGACCCCTGGTCGCATCTATCGGACGGTCAGCGCGGCGTTCGATCGGCGAGTCGACGACTTACCCAGCCCCCTACTGGCCCAATGGCCACAGTGACCACCCAGCCCCAAGCGAGTCGAACGATTGAGCGAAGAAGTTCAAAAAGCATCTAAAAATGGTGAGCTAGCGTTTTATAACATGTATTGATGGACTTACAGTGATGATATGTAGTGTGCACGCAAACGAAACGGGTGAGGCGATGAAGACGATGAGGAACGGGTGTTGGAAACGTGTTGACGCGCAGCAGGAACGAGCGCCGACGTGTGTGTTGATGCGCGGCGCGAGAACGAGCGCTGGCGTCAGGAATTACCTTTCCACGCCCCCAGAACGCGACATCTCTGTGCACGATGTACTGTAGTTTGTAGTATTAAACAGATAATTGTATTTATATTCAATCTTTTGAATTTCTCGGAAAAAAAACCTCATTACCAATGCACGAAAATCCAGAAATCAATTTTTTTTGTTTAATCCCTGTATAGTGGTCCGGCAATACGGTGTTGAGAGGGACGGGTCCGAATCTCGATTTAGCACCGAAATTAAAGTTTTGATCGTTCGGAAGTGTTCAGAGTGTTCAGAAAGTGTTCAGAGTGTTCAGCTCGCTTAGGCCCTGCCCATGTTTTACAGATGCTCACGCACTTAGTGTTCTCAGATCCAGTTGCCAGAACCGGAAAAAACCAGAACCAGACCGGACCACAACTGCAAACAACTGGACTTCCAGTTGCGGTTGGGGCCCAGCACAGCGAGGTGCGGTTGTGGTTGCTGAGATCGCACCATGTTCTCCAACCGGTTGTGACCAACTACAACCAGTCGCAACCGCTCTTGTATCGACATGAGGGCCCGGGTTATTATCACCATGGTACTATTTATGGAGAAAGGAACAGTACTAGTAGCATACAACAAGTATGTAACACAACTATCTATTAGTACATTAATGCCCGTCGTCTCTGCCCCCTGCCGCCGTCATGTCGCTGCCATCGTCTGCTATGTTGTCCACAGTGTTGTTGCTGTCTGTTGTCATTACTGTTGCGAGCCAACTTGTGGGGGCAGCTTGCGGGCAGGCGATGTCGCTGCCCCCCACTGTCGCCAGTCACGTCATATCTGTTGCGTCGTCCACTGTGTTGTTGCTGTCTGTTGTCGTTGCCGTGGTGGGCCAACTTGTGGGCAACTTGCGGGCGACGGGCGTTCAACTTGGATGCTGCCTTGTGGGTGCCATTGCTGTTGTGCCGCTTCACCCTGTTGTCGTCGTGGTTGAACATTGAGCTGTCGCCTTGCCATCGTTCCTGCCGCTGGTTTCGTGGTTAGCGTGGCATTGGCAGAGAGGTTGTTGTTGGTGCTGTTGTTGGTGCTGTCATTGCCAGATGTACAGGTGGGATGATGCTAAGTCACATGCATCTGTCCCAATTTGTGCTCGGCCCGGGTGATTGCTGCAGTTTGCCAGTTTTGTTCGCTGAATCCCTTGCTTACTCAATAACAACAACTCAGCAACGCCAACAACAAGCCTCAAGCTGTATGCACCACCAACCGCCCTCCGGGACCCGCCAACACAGGGCTCACGGTGACCCTAACCACAACGATGGCGGCAACAACTACAACACCAGCAGCGGCAGCAACACAGGTTCATAACCAAGACCACAACACTCGAAACAGGCGAATACGAGGCGAGGTTGACCACCACAACAGTGGGCAAGGCAAGGTCGACCACCACAACAGCAGGCAAGACGAGGTCGACCACCACGACAGGGGCAAGGCGACAACAAGCAAAACGACGATGGCGAGGTGATGACAACGACAGACAGCAAGACGATGTTGGCGGCAACAACGAGTCCACCGACACGACAACTTGGACAGCGAGCACAGCGCATTAGTATTATCATCTAGTAGCTAGTGTACAGTCAGAGATGTCAACAAGTTATCGCCAAACAAGTGTACTCGCGAGTGTGACTCGTTTGTGACTAGTACTCGTGTCCGCGAGTACTCGTTCCCACAAGTACATGCGAGTACGAGTTTCCTCTTTCGATCGCGCGAGTACTCGTGTACTCGCGGGGTCACGTGACCATTTCCGGGTTGGCAAGCAAAGACTGTTTTATTGCACACACTATATAACTATTACTACAGTACTACTACGTAATATAATCTGCTGTGCTTGCAATCCATGTCGTCGTATCGGTGCCGTTGAGTCGTTGTTGTCGGCCCATTGCCGGCGTGTCGCACGTTCCATTGTCGACTCCGAGTCGACGTCATCGGCGGCCATCGCCCCGCCTTTGTAAGTCGACGGGCATTGCCCTGTTGTCGTAATCGATTGACCCGTTGTCTGAGTCGTGGTTGATGGGTAGAGATGTCAACGAGTGACACTCGCGAGTATGAGTACTCGTCGGAATTTTCCGAAGGGTGACTCGTACTCGACTCGTACTCGTTGGTACGAGTACTCGTGGGCACGAGTACTCGCCAAATTCTTAGGACTGATACTCGTACTCGCGCCGCGAGTACTCGTCTTAGCCGCGAGTACTCGCGAATGCGAGTACTCGTATTCATTCATTCAGAACGAGTACTCGTCTGAAACGAGTACTCTAAGGGTATTGTTATTATTGCAAGATCTAGCTACAAGCCTACAACATGTACTGTAACTTGCTATGCTAC
>JAKEYF010000344.1:0-59097 GCA_021527775.1 Lactarius sanguifluus | reverse complement strand
CGTATCTGTGGCTCAAAAAGCCGTGAACCAGGGGTACCCGAGGATCACCTCGTCTAAATTTGTGATTAGGAAGCGAAGCATCTTGGTCTCCTTCCCTGTTTTTACGGTGAGAGCGGTTGTTACTGCATGATCTCTCCGTCTTGGTTGTTCGCCATCCACGTTCCAGATGCGGATGGGGGGTGTGTGACGTTTCTGGTAGATTGTGTAATCGTTTGAGCAGTGTTGAACAAATGAAATTGTTGGTTGCTCCCGAGTCCACTAGGACTTGTCGTTCAGCCGTGTGTGTGCAGATTTAACAGAACTGGGATTCGCATGGATCAGTATATGCTAGTGACACGTTTAGATTTAACGCTCTAGCCAGGCCGCCGGGTTCAAGCATCGGGAAAACCCTCCTTCCCGAATAGTTTGTCCACCATGAGGTCTCTAACTCCTGGGTCTGCGCTTCATCGGCGATCTGGCATCCGCCTGCTCTTCATTCGAAAGTATGCGATTAGAAGATATGGTGACAGTAGTGATGGTGGGAGTTGATACGTCTGGAGTCGGGGTAAAGGAGGAGGGGTCCAAAGGAGGAGGTCGTAGCCGCTGTGTGTTCCCTTTTGTGGGCAGTTACGTGACATGTGCCTGAGCACGACATCTAAAACATCGTCCCTCCTTCTGAAGCTGGGCCGGTCTCCATCGGTAAGCACCACGGAGGCTCGGGCGCGTCCAACATCCATGGCGTTCGGGTTTCGGTTCTGATTGAGGGCCTGGACCCACTGCTCTCGGGTGTGTCCGCCCTTCTTTCTCGCTGGGGTTTGTTCTTTCCCAGGCGGTCCTTCAAACACCAGATATTCAGGCGGTAGAAGAGCGGCCGCTTTCCAATCATCCCATGTGATCGGATGTTGGAAGTGCGTAGCGTTGATTACTAACTGGTTTGGAGTCCATCCTGGAACATTTCCAGGGTCGTGGCTTCATTGGGGTTATACCCGGCTTTGTGACTAAGTTGGAAAACGTAGCCACATAGGTGTCGATGTCTTCGCCCTTCATGGTCAGAGTTTGCAAACTCTTCTGGGCCTTCGTTCGTTCCGCCGTATCGGTGTATGATTGCAATAAACCAGTCGCGGACAGTGTTCCACAGGTTCATCTCTGTCATCAGAACTCCTGTGTTTCGCTGGTCCTCAAGCCAAGCGAACTGCTCTGTGACCCAATTGTCGACAAGGGGTCCACGGATGTACGAGAGAAAGGTCATCGCGCGGGGGTAGGGGATAGCGAGTTGGTCAACGGTGGGGTTCATCTCTCGGTATAGGTTGAACGCAAGCATAAACTGCTTGCTCTTTTCTCGGTCTCCGTTAAACTCGGGGGGTGGATTCCCTCCTAAGCGTCCATGTCCTCCAGGTGCGGGTGGGATCGCGGCTGGTGCGGCTCCGATGGGGGGAATAGGAGTGCCACCTGCTCCACCGCCCCTGCCTCCTCCGCCACCTGCGCCGCCTCCTCCACTGCCTGGCGCACTTCCTCCACTAGCGCCGCCACCCGGGAGACCTCCTCCAGGAGCTGCGCTTCCCCCTGCTAGGAGCCGCTGCTCCACCTGACGGGCCGCCGCTAGGAGCGCCTCCACTACCAGAAGGAGCTGGTCCTCCGCTGGTAAGGGTTGTGCTGGCCAAGGCATGGGTTTGTGACATGGATTGGGTGTGGGTTGGGAACCAGGTAGGTCTGGGGGATTTACGAATAGGGAGGGGGTAAACGTGGTTGTTGGTACGGAGACACTGGGTGAATTATCAGGGTCGGAATCAATGTCAATCCCTTTTGGGTTATGACTCTTTAGTGGTCCAACGTTTAACTCAAGCGGTACTGGTCCGATAGTATACCAGCTTCGTTTGTTCGGCAAGTAATCAATATAAGCCCAGAGACGTCTGTCCTCTAGGTAATGGATCTGGTGATACTCTTTCTTTCTGGGGTTGAAGATGTAGTATCCTTCAACGCTGTTGATTTCTGCCCAGACAGCTGCTCCTTTGATACGGTTGGAGAGCTCGTCGGTAGTAGCCGAGTGATATACTCAGGCTGGAACTTGGATCTGGCACGACTAGATGTCGCCACTGTGAGAGACTTGACTTAATGTAACGCCACCACAGGGGCGTTAAGTACGACGTGTACTTCAGTTAAGTCACAGGCGGTAACGGGACAGGAGTAAGTCAGTTACGACTTAGTTCGATGGTGAACAAGTACCACTTGGCCTCCGTGGACACAAGGATCGTTCGTGAGAAATGGACAGCAGTGTGTATTACACAAGAAGTCAAGTCTACCATACAAGCTAGGTAGCGTGCGACTATATACTGGTACACGATGTTTGTCAGAGACAAACATATGGCACGATCCTAGGATCCGGGTCCTAGAGAGCTAAAAGGGGAAAGTAAAAAGAGAACAAGGGAATTCCGCAGGACGACGCGTGGATCAGAAGTCGTCAGCAGGTTCTGGAAGTCACGCCACGGGGCGTTGTAACGGTCATGCGCTAGGCGCAAGATAAGAGCCAGGGTTGCAGATCGAAACGGATCGTATTGTAAAAGTACAATGGAAAGCCGACACAGAATGCGAGCCACCGAAAGGAGGGGGAAAGCAGGAAGGAGGAGGGAAATCGTAACATCCGGGTCCTCCACCTCCTCTGTGTCCTCCGCCTCCTCCTCCGTGGGTGGCCTCTTCCTGGACCTTCGCCTGGTGGTCCTCCTCCTCCTGGAGGGTCCGGTTCATCGGGTCCGATAGCTCTCATGAGGGCCGCGTCATCGTGGTCATTCGATGTCCCGTGCTGGGGTTGATGGGGAGTAGGTCTTCTGGGACTCCGTCTTGTGGTAATTGATGAACAGTGCACATAGGGGACTATACTCACAGTGACAAGAGTAGACTGTGGTGAGATATAGAGGGTGGTACTGGAAGCAGCAACAGAGTAATCTAGCAAGTGAAGCAGATGAGAGTGTCTGGCACACAACAGATGAGAACTGGTGTTATTACAAGAGAGGAGACATACCTGGCACACAACAGATGAGAACTGGTGTGGTGCCAGAGCGTACAGAGTACTCTACTTATACTATACAGAGTCGTGACACTAGTACAACGCAGGTAACACTAGGGTCACAAAATACAAGGAGCGTTGTTCTACAGAGGGACACAAAGGAGTGTGCATAAATGGAGAACAAGTGCGCAAAGAACAAATGAAGGCTAGACTATGATATCATAGTGACATCACAATAAAGATAGAACAAAGGGAATGAGTACAAGGACGAAATACAATAGGAGTCCAGAGGAGTCCATGATGTCATTGTACAGTGATGTCATAGATAAGAAGGTCCGAGATTGTAAAGATCATAATAATCTAATCTACATAAGTCCAATATATCTTATCTAAAGCAGTCCGTTATCTGCAGTGTCCATTGAGCCGCTAAGTGCGCACAGGTCACTTATCAACATCTCCCCGTGATCAGCAATCTAGGATTTAGCACAAAGCCCATGTCAACATTGTGTTGTTGGAGCAGGGTGCGCGCGAGTGACTTGGTAAAGCCATCTGCGACCATTTCCAGAGTAGGGGTTCTAATAAGAGTGATGGTCCTCTTTTCGATGTACTCCCTAATGACATGATGCCTAATGGCAATGTGCTTCGATCGCCTCCCAGTGACAGGGTTCAAGGCCAAGTCAATGGCACCCTTATTGTCACCATGCAATGGGATGGGGTCGTCGACCTTCGTACCCGAGTTCCGCAAGGAAGCTCTGATACCAAGCGGCTTGGTTGGCCGCATCGGTCATGGCCATGTATTCCACCTCTGTAGTGTTTTGGGCTACTGTCTTTTGCTTTCGCGAAGACCAGCTTATTGCACCATTGGCTAATAGGAACACATAACCCGAAGTGGAGTGTCTATCATCAACCTGGTCACCCAGGGAAGAATCAGAGTAGCCATGAAGGCCGTCTCCACTGGCGCCATCGTAGACTATACGCATGCCCACAGTGCCTACTAAGTAAGCCAGAACATATTGCGCAAGCCGCAGATGTTGGGGGGAAGGATTCGCTGCGTACTGCGCCAAACGTGACACAGCGAAGGAAATGTCCTGGTCTAGTACCAATCTGAACGTACAGCAGACTACCAATTAGTGACTGGTAGTGCGTAATGTCAGAGGCAGTAGCCTGACCCGTATATTTATGAAGGTGCTCATCAGCACCAGCGGGCAGGGGTGTGGAGTGTGGAGTGGCATCAGACATGCCAAAGCGTTCAAGGACATCCTTGACATAGCCTAGACTGGTCTATTTCGATGCGTCTGAGGGAGCGGTCGCGCACAATGCGCATACCAAGATATGACTCTATCTCCCCGAGATCTGTCATCTCATAGCGCTCAGAAAGATCTGACTTAAGACGCTTAATCCTCTCCAAAGAGGCACCCAGTATAGTGATGTCGTCAACGTAAACGATAACGAAGAGTGGTCCATCCCCCTCTCGTTGAGGCAACACATATACGCCTGGCATCAGCAAACGTCCGCTTAAAGCCGAGTGCAAGTAGCACCCCATGGAATTGCAAGTTCCATGCACGGGAGGCTTGTTTGAGACCATATATCGCCTTGACTAGGCGACACACCTTCGTCTCTGAACCAGTGGTGATGAACCCTTGTGGTTGCTCCATGTAAATCTCCTCGTCAAGCACGCCATTGAGGAACGCAGACTTGACATCCATCTGATGGATGTGCCAGTCCTCCAGCGCGGCCAACGCCAGAAGTAATCTCAGCGACTCGAATCGTGCGACGGGAGAGAAGGTTTCATCAAAATCTATGCCAGGGATTTGCGTAAACCCCTTAGCCACCAAGCGAGCTCTGTAGCGGCCATCCGCTTTGAGCTTAAAGACCCATTTGGATTTTACTGCCTTGCGATTAGGCGGGAGATCCACTAACTCCCATGTGCCATTCTTGGCGAGTGCATCCATTTCATACTGACACGCCGTTGTCCACTCATCTGCATCCACAGACCGCATGGCCTCTGCATAGGATGCAGGATCTCTACCTATGTAAGCTGCAGCTAACAGCTCCGCATATCCCAGCCGTCTGCCGCGCATGGCCGTGTTATCCGCCGTGAAGTAGCGGGGGTTGGGCACAGGTGCACGGGCAGAGCGTCTAGGCGCATTGTCCATTTCACGCAACAGCTGACTACGCTGTGCGCGATCCTCAAAGCCTCCAGGCATATCTGGAGAGGGAGGAGGGACATGGCGCATAATGCGTGTTGCGCCTTGACGCGGCGGTGGTGAAGTGGGAGTGGGCTGCTCACGCTTAGGTGTAACAGGGAGAGATGGTGGTGCAGGTGGTGGTGGCGTGTGGGGGCGCTCTGGTTTGGGGTCTAGAAGGTCTTCAACATCCTCCTCCTCACTACTGTTAGAGTGTGCAGGGGAGGGTGCTCGCTGTGGTGGTAACGCCGACGTGCTAGGTACGGCAATCACTGATACAGGTGGTGGCGGTGAAGCCACTTGCGTAGGTGTTGGGTGTGTCTCAGCACCCTGTAGGGACGGGAAGCTGCTCTCGTCGAATGTCACATCCCTGGATAAACGGACAGAGCGGGTTTGGCGGTCCCAGAGCTTATAGCCCTTAGATTCGGGCTCAAACCCAATAAGCGTGACCTCAATGGCCTTCGCATCCAATTTGCGACGCTTATCAGCGGGTACGTGCATGTACCCCTTGCATCCAAAGACGCGTAAATGAGAGACATCTGGTACTTTGCCAGAGTACCAGAGCTCGTAGGGTGTGCGCCACTTGAGCGTACGGGTGGGAGAGCGGTTATAGATGTGTACCGCAGTGCTCATAGCATGCTCCCAGAAGCCTTTAGACATGCCAGCTGTGTGAAGCATGGCCATTGCCTTATCCGTAATGGTGCGGTTAAACCGCTCGGCCTTTCCGTTCGACTGTGGTGAACCTGGCATCGTAAGGTGATGCTCTATCCCTCTCTGCTTGAGAATGTCCTGTACTTGGCTCGCCATGTACTCGCCTCCGCGGTCAGAGTGGAGTGCGCGCAGTTTATGGGACGTCTGGGTTTCACCCCAGGCCAAATACATCTGCAGCGCTTTCACAAACTGATCCTTTGACTTAATAAAGTACACCACTGCATGCTTGGAGTGGTCGTCTATGAAGGTGGCGGTGTACGTGGAGCCTTGTAGGGACTGAGTTTGCATTGGACCAGCTAGGTCACTATGTACAATCTCGAAGATATGGGTTGTCCTTTTGGTGGAGGACGCAGAGAAAGGTTGACGAGTGGATTTACCCAACTCGCACCCACGACACACAGCAGTATGCGTGGTAGAGCTGTCAATGTCCATGCCAGTAGTGGCAGAGGGACCATACGATTTGAGAGCAGCAGGGGAGAGGTGTCCCATGCGCTGATGCCAGATATCAAGAGTGGTGGCAGCACTTTTGATGTGAGCATTTAGGCCAATGCTTGAAGCGTCCAACCAGTAGAGGTTGTCCTCCAAGTAGCCAACAGCTACACAGCTTTTTCTGACAGATATTTTAAATGAGCCACTGTCAAAGGCCACTTCCGCACCCTTTTGTGCTAGAGCACGCGTCGACAAGAAGCGTGTTTTCACCTGAGGTAGGTGTAGCACATTACTTAGGGTGATAGGAATGCCCTGGCTCGTAGTGAAGATGACGGAGCCTACACCAACTTGGTCGATTGTGGACTTATCACCCAGGCGCACAGCGCCTTTGCACGGGGTGTAGTCCTTGAAGTCAGACCGATGTGGTGTGATGTGGTGTGTGGCACCACTGTCCATCATCCAACGCACACGCGAGGCAGCATACAAGGCAACACCAACTGAATTGTCCGCCCAGTTAATGGCGGGCTCGTCATCGACCTCCTTAATGGAGGCGGTGGTTGGTACTAATACATGACTATTGGCAGCCTTGTTGCTAGTGTCCTTCGCCTTCCCCGCAGCCTCATCCTTTTTCCTCTGCCTGCAGTCAGGCTTGATGTGCCCCTTTTTGTTACAGTAGTGGCACGTCAATTGGGAGTGATCCTTCTTCTTACGGCCACCGCTTGACTTAATGGGGGCGGCCTTGTTGAGAGAGGACCCAGAGGGGCCAGAGCGGCGCGCCTCCTCCGAAACTATGCGCGCAATTATTTCAGCATGCTTGAGTTTGGTGGGGGCGCCACTGGCGAGGATGGTAGATGCCAATACCTCATAGGAGGCTGGCAGGGCGTGGAGAAGAATAAGACAGAACTGGGTGTCGGTGACACCCATCTGTGCGTTGGAAAGGCCGACCCGCAGCTCATTGAGCTTGGCCAACTGAGAGGCCATGGGCGCGGAGTCGTCGAGACGGGCTTGAGTTAACTGGATCCACAAATTGAAAATGGTGGTGCTGCCCGAAGCACCAGCATACACATCCTTCAGTTTGTCCCACTTCGCAGCGAAGGTGGGGTAGGCATATGGGTCAGAGACGAGGGAGTAGACGTCAGGCTTAAGGTAGAGGCGGAGGTACGCCTTAGACCGACGCTGGATAGATTCCCACTCATCAAGAGTGACTCCAGAGGGAGGGGCACGATAGGTGAACACATCCTCAGCCTCATGAAGAGTGAGGATGGCTTCAAGTGTCCCAGACCACTCGTTCCAATTCGAGCCGTCAAACTGATCGAGGCGAATGCCAGCAGGCATGCCGAAGGTTGTGCCATACGCATTTGAGAGGCGCATGGAGGGTGTGGACCCAGAGGTGATAGGGGGAAGGCCAGAGCCTCCCGCCGTGGCGCCTGCAGCCGCACCAGTGGTGGCAGCACCGGTGGGTGAGGCAGCGCGAGAAGAGTGTGCAGAAGACATGGGGATGATTTATCTATCGCCGAGGAGCAGTCAGCGATAGTGCTTCATAATGGTTGCAAGATGTGAAGGGGGTAGCTACTCCTGTCTGTGATTCTGTAAGGCCAGAACGCTAACGCGTCCTGCCTCCACTAACATGCCAGTGTTACAAGGGCTACGCCCAGGGTGGAAGCCTCTTCGCGTACTAGGAGCCGGCTGCCAGCCAGGATGTGTCTAAGACACGGCTCACTAGAGTGCACCAGAGGGGATAGTGGAATGGTTCTTTCAGAGCCCAAGGCTGTCTACCTCAGCCTTCTCGGCCTGTTGGTTGCCTCATCGCCCGAAGGCTTTACTGCATCCTTTCCCATTGCCGCTACAAGGCAGGTATCTGGTTGCAGAACACCATAAGGTGAACACCCCCCAGAGTCTGAACCAGGTTTTACACTCCCATGGTGAGGAGATCCTGCGCCCAGTGTGGAGCACCAGAGACAGCTGGCGCTAAGCTCCACAATACACAGCCCAGTGGGCCATGCACACCTGGATATGAATTAAGGGGCTACCAGATCCAATCTCCTTGCGCATAGCGCAGGGGCTAGGAATACAGTAGGGGTGAAAGTAGGGCTACTGGGCAGTGTATAGTAGTGGAGGGGCCTCACCAACTGGCACCTGACGCCTCAGGGCACAGTGGCTTGGGCAAGGAGGGTGAGTCCCCAGACAGACCTCAGCCTGGTGTGTGATCCTAGGAACACAGTGACCAGCCAAGTGGAGTGGCTTGGGCACCAGGGCCCATAACCTGATGAACAGTGCACATAGGGGACTATACTCACAGTGACAAGAGGAGACTGTGGTGAGATATAGAGGGTGACTGGAAGCAGCAACAGAGTAAACTTGCAGTGAAGCAGATGAGAGTGTCTGGCACACAACAGATGAGAACTGGTGTTATTACAAGAGAGGAGACATACCTGGCACACAACAGATGAGAACTGGTGTGGTGCCAGAGCGTACAGGGTACTCTACTTATACTATACAGAGGTGTGACACTAGTACAACGCAGGTAACACAGAGTCACAGAATACAAGGAGCGTTGTTCTACAGAGGGACACAAAGGAGTGTGCAGAAAGGAGAACAAGTGCGCAAAGAACAATGAAAGGCTAGACTATGATATCATAGTGACATCACAATAAAGATAGAACAAAAGGAATGAGTACAAGGACGAAATACAATAGGAGTCCAGAGGAGTCCATGATGTCATTGTACAGTGATGTCATAGATAAGAAGGTCCGAGATTGTAAAGATCATAATCTAATCTACATAAGTCCAATATATCTTATCTAAAGCAGTCCGTTATCTGCGTGTCCATTGAGCCGCTAAGTGCGCACAGGTCACTTATCAACAGTAATTGTACGGGGTCTATTTGGATCTGGTACATTGGTTCTAACTGTGTGGTTGTCATCTCGACTGGTGGGTGAACGGTGATCTGCTCAGCTTGTGGTGCGTCCCCAATCATAATTCCTTGGGCTAGGTTCGCTAATTCTTCTTCCTCCTCTGCGTTTACCTGCGAGAGGTGGTCTTCTTCGGATTCTTCGCTATTTCTATCTGATCCGGAGTCTTCTTCTGTGGTGCTTGTGGTGACTGCGCCGTCAATAGGTCCGACTCTCGCTGTGGGGACTACTTCGCTCTCTAGGATGTCGCACCGGTATTCATGCGTTGTTGGTCTGACTACTGTTCGTATTCCTGCGTCGTTTGTCGCGAGTATGCACCAGCAGGTATGCTCGAAGCTGAACTCAACTGGGTAGTACCGACTCGGTTGGTTAGGGAAGTCGACGAAGTATCCAGTTTCTCCTCTGTGTGTCCTCCACCTAGCAGCTTTCAGATAGCGCGTGGGGACGTTTCGTTCCCCTCTTCTTGGGATGATATATGATTGGACTTGGTTCCAACCCCACCGATCACCTGTCGTGGATGCCACTGTGTCGTTTATGGGGGTAGCTTGGTCTTAATGTTGCGTTAGGTCCACCTAACGATGCTCGACTTGAGCAAGGACAGAGTGGCTTGATGCACAAGGGGCGACTTAGTGAATGCGAGTACACGTCCTTAGGAGGAACGTGACTGCTGTGAGCACTGGGGTGAGTTCCACCAGGCGTATGCGTTGCTGGGCGATCTCCCGTACTAAGGCGAGACACGGCACTAGACAGGAGGCGAGGAGAATGCAGACAAGGAGAGGAGAGGGCAGGATCAAGGTAGGATTTCAAGAAGACCAAGCTGAGGAGCTCGGTCTTCGCACTATCCACTAGATATACAGTTGACGAGGAGCTTTGAAGCTCCTCCTGAACATAAGGTACCCAGTAGCCATAATAGCTCGAACCCTACTACGAGTGTCCTAGGTATGAGTCAAGTCCGTACTATGAGACATGTGATAACCACGACAAGCTGACTGAGACGACTGTCCCTGACTAATACTAGGGTAGTCAGAACCCCGTGAGGCCGCAGTCCGTACCAAAGAGTCCAATCGCAACACCCGCCAATCTTTGGGACGAATTTGTTAACACCGCTGCCTATTTGACCAATCTAACTGCGGCGACGTCCAATGGGGGGAAGACACCCTTCCAAATGTGGTTTGGCTGGATACCCTCGCTCTCCCACCTACGTGAAATCAGTTGCTGGGCCTATGCCCTGACAATGACGCATACTTTGAAATTAGCTCAACAATCCTCACCCAGCGTCCTGATTGGCTACGCCCCACATGCCAAGGCTTATCGACTCTGGGATCCTTCGAGCAAGCGCGTCTTCAACTTGTTCCATGTTTCATTCATCGAACATCTCCACGCTGCCCCAACATCCCTCCTTCCTGGCACCACACTTAACTTATCACCTCCCTCAGAGCCAGCATCGTGGGATGCCCCCGGCTACATTTCCCCTCCCCCATCCCCCACTCCTTCCCCATTTGTCACTTGCTCTCCTTCTTCTGCCCCAATCGAATCCTCTTCCCCTATCTCCATCCCTCTTCCAACCTCCTCCCATTCAAGCGCAACCTCATCCTCTTTCCCTTCTCCCCCTTCTGTCTCCGCCCATGTTTCATCTCAAAATCACATACCGTCTCCAACAACGTCTCTGAACACTACATCACAACATAATATAGAACTCCCGAATATAACGTCAAATAGTAGTTTAGATCACCATGATAGCGATACCAATACAACATCACACAATAATGCCTTAAATGAACACAATCAGCCTCCTATTACTATACCCTTAGATACATTACCGGATCTCCCTGATTCTTCCCATGCCTCGACCCCTGAGTCCGTCCCGTCCACGCTCCCCACTCTAACACCTTCTCCCCCACCCACAATCCCACCTCCCATTCGTCGTTCTTCCCGCCTGCCCGTGCCCACGAACCGTGGGACCGATGGTCTCGCGCACAGCTCCCGCTTATCTGCTGCAATGGCCGACGTCCGTGCCTCCGGCGTCCATCATCAGGAGGAGAGGAGCAGCAGACACGCAGACCTCGGTGACGGTGACCATGCCACAGCCTTCATCTCACTATTCTCACCCATGCGTGACTCACATGACTTATTACCAGTTGATGTCCGCGCCAGTCACAATCTTGCATCAATCGACGAAGTCCTTACCGCACTAACTAACGGAAACCTTGAGCCAACGGTTGATCTGGATGATGAACCATCCTGGGCCAAGGCCGTTACCTCTCCCGAACATGAGTATTGGATCGCCAGTGGCCGAGAGGAACTCAAAAGCCTGGAAGACTTGAAGGTCTTCATACTCGTCCCCTGAAGCGAAGTACCACGAAATCAATGCCCACTCAAAGGTAAACTCGTCTGCAAGTGCAAGCGTGACAACGCCGGGAACATCATGCGTTACAAGGTTCGCTATGTGGCAAAAGGGTATGCTCAGTGATATGGCGTCAACTACAATAAGACAACCACGCCTACCATCCGCTTGGAGTCATTCCGAGCGCTCCTCCATGTTGCCGCCACCCTAGACTGGGATCTCAGGCAATTCGACATCAAAACCGCGTTCCTCCACGGAATCCTACCGGAGGATGAGACCATGTACATGGAACAACTGGAGGGGTTCGAGGAAGCGGGGAAGGAGGACTGGGTGATGAAACTAATGAAGAGCATATATGGCATGAAGCAGGCAAGCAGGATTTGGAACAAATTCAACGCCACGATTGTAGGATGGGGCTTCGAGCGACTGGCATGCGAGTGGTGCATGTATAGGCGACAATCGGCAACAGGGACCATTATCTTTGTGGTACATGTCGACGACATCATTGCAACGGCGTCATCCGCGAGCGAGATAGAGCGTTTTAAAGCCGAACTAACCTCCAGATGGGAGATCTCCGACCTGGGCGAACCAAAGTATGCCCTGGGAATAGGCATCACCCATGATCACTCCAAGCGTACTATTTCAATGTCCCAAACAGCTTTAATAGATCGCGTGGTGGAAGAGTTTGGTCAAACCGCTGCTCATGCAGTCAACACACCCATGGTCGCCGGCCTACAACTACAACGCCCCAACCCCGCAGCTCCCGTGTCATTGGAAGTCAGTGACTGGATATCTCGCACCCCATATCGCTCCCTGGTCGGCAGCCTAATGTACATTGCTGTCGCCACTCGTCCAGACATCTCCTATGCAGTGGGACGCTTGTCCTCCTTCTGCAGCTGTTACTGCCTGGAGCACTGGTTGGCCGCCATACACGTCCTCCACTACCTCAAGGCGA
The DNA here is from genome assembly GCA_021527775.1 of Lactarius sanguifluus. Classification (NCBI taxonomy): domain Eukaryota; kingdom Fungi; phylum Basidiomycota; class Agaricomycetes; order Russulales; family Russulaceae; genus Lactarius; species Lactarius sanguifluus. Next base: position 46,580 of record JAKEYF010000344.1, on the reverse strand, counting down.
CTCGGACTATGTGCCTGGAGCTCGGCGGTACTAATCAGTTGCAACTACTTGGGTACTTGGACTCAGACTACGCGAACTGCATAGAGACCAGTCGATCTGTGGGAGGCTACTGTTTCATGCTTGGCTCGGGCATGATCTCTTGGAGCTCTCGCAAACAACACACCATCGTGGACTCCTCATGCTATGCGGAATACATAGCACTGCATGAAGCGTCACATGAGGCCATCTTTCTCTGGCAACTACTCGATGGGCTGAAGCTACTACCCACCGGTCCCTCGCCCCTCTATTGCGATAACGACGCCGCATCTGGACTCACCGAAGACCACGTCTGGCACTCGTGGACTAAGCATATTCAGGTCAAATACCACTATATCCGTGAGCAAACCCTAGGCGGCGAGCTGTCGGTGCGACGCATCAAGTCGAAAGACAACACCGCCGACATCCTTACAAAGCCTCTGGGCCGAGTCGACTTCCTTCGCCTGCATCAGTACTTGGGGCTCAGCGCTGGAGAGGGATCCCCATGAGGAAGAGGAGGAGTCGGTGCACACCCATACCTTCTGCGACCGCACTTCCCTTCTTTCGGACACCTTTTCTTCCTTACCACTTTCTTTTCCTTCGGACACCTTTCCTTTTGCTCTGGCATGACTATCTTATACTTATTTACGAACGATCATCCAGTACCTACATGTCGAGGAGGAGTGTCGAAGCCGAGAAGTCACAACACTTCGGACTGGTCTCACATGACTGATGGTACATACGTGTTCTGGTATTCGACTGTTTGTTTTCCCTCAGTTACCTCCACTCTACGAGGATCTGAGGGTAAGTCTCATGTATCTTTATTGTCCTCCCGCCTCTGTTAACACTGTGTAGATAGTATCGGTCTAGGTGATTATACATCTCAGTTACCTCCGCTCTACGAGGATCTGAGGTATCGGTCTAGGTTTCTATAGTAGTAAGGTGGCCCAAAGGATGCAGACGGCGATCAGGGCTTGTAGTTGTAGATGATCCTCGGCAGACAGTGCAAGGGAGTGGGGGTTTCACAAAGGGGAGCAGCCTGTGATAAGGCAGAGCGGGAAAGGAAGGGATGCCAAGGGTTACCCACAGAGGCCAGCTAAGGACAATGGATATCGATTCGCGAGTAGCTATCAGCACACCCCGCACAACAGCAAGTCAGGTGGCACTACAGGGGAGTGGAGAATCCAAGAAGTCAAGCTTAGGTCTTCAGCGACCATAAGCTTGAGTATAAGTACACGTCTGAGGGACTTTGAAGTCCAGCTCAGGAGTCCGAAACCCTAATACACGGATCCTAGGAAATGAGTCACAGTGAGTCAGAGATAACAGTCAGCCAATGGCGTAAGGCCCTCATGGCATGAGTCAGAGATAAGCGGACATGAGTCATACAGTCCATCAGAATCAAGGCACAATCGATATGAGTCACAAACATGAGGCGTTCTAGAGCCAGTCCAGGCACAAGCTCATCTGGACCCTTCTGGTCAGTTCCAGCCAGGTCATGTGCCAGGGTCACATGATGGGCGCTAAGGTCACATGCTTTACTCCCAGTATTCCTGCGGTTTCTGAGTGCTTCCAGGGTGGTAACAGCCAACGGGTGACTTAGCTTCTGGGATATCTCGGGCATGGTCAGCCATGAGTCTTCGTACCTCTTCTTCTTCCTGCACTTCTTCAGCACGTGATCGCTTCACGGCAGTGCCTATGGGTTGTTTCGGGCGGTTTGAGGGAGGAAATGTAACACCTACCCACCACTCGCGTCCCCCAGGCCTACGGCCATTCAATCGACTACCACCACACACCTGATGGGCGCAACCACCCCCTATGGTCGGCTGCCATTCCCCCCAAAAAGCCCAGTGGAGAGTACATCCCCATCACACGACGCACCCACTGCTAGGGTTTGAAAGTCCGGTTGGGTCCGGTTTTTTGACCATATTTGGTCCAACTGCAACTGCAACTGGTTTCCAAAAAATGAAATTTGTTGCAACCTCAACTGCAACTGCAAAAAACTGCAAAAAAACCAGTTGCACCAGTTGCAACTGGACCCAACTGAATGTTATTTAATCTATCTGAAACTGGTCTAAACTGAGTCAAAACCACTTATAATTAGTGTTAATAGGTACTTATAATAAATTTCTAAGTGCAACTGCCTTATAATGAAAAAATAATTAGCTAAACAGCCAAAAAAAGCAAAAGTTATGAGTAAAATGATTGTTTTGATCATAACTTGCTCAGTTTTTGGCCGATTTGGGTGATCTTAGGCTCGTTTTGATCAGAAATTCAGCCCAATCACCTGCTGACTAAGAAATCGGTTGCAACCGGTTGCAACCGGTTGGAGGTCAGCTGCCATTTTGGGCAACTGCAACTGATACATTCTAGGATTAGGTACAACTGCAACCAAAAGTCCGGTTTTTTCCAGTTGCAGTTCAGTTGAGTTGCAGTCTTTTTCAGTTCCTGCAACTGGACTTTCAAAGACTACCCACTGCACCGCACTCCAACTCGCTACCCTCCATGCCTTCACCTCCGACTACACCAAACGCCACCGACCGGATCTCCCCCCCGAGGCCGCACATTGCCCATGTGGCTTCCGGGACCGGTCCTTCTATCACCTTGTGTACGACTGCCCACGCTTCTTCTTCCAGTGTGAGGCCCTGTTCTCGTCACGATCACTCCTTTCCTTCACCCCGGCGGACATCACACCGCCGATCGACCTTTTCACGGACAGGGATGGGGAATTGCCTTACATGTTCTGCCTCTTTCTCCAACAGACTGGCACAGCATCAAGACCGGAGGCTGGGGCGCAACCCCCGGCTGACCACGGATGAAGCAGCTCTCGACCGCAATTCCAGAAGACCTGGCATAACCAGCCGCCCGCGTGAGTCTTTCTCTTCTCGGACTCTCTACCTCGTTCCCAACCGCTCGCACATTCTTTACGTTTACCTTACTTCGAAACAGACTGGCTGCCTTGGAAGGTGCCTTCTATGCTCATTACATATCCACCCTTGACCCTGCTCGCACGTGAGAACTCTTACGTTAACCTGCGCCTCATAAATTTCGCTCTCTTTATAGAGGCGAAGACTGTTCTTGTACTAAGTACTGCTCATCAGTAAGTTGACATGTTACTGCCAGGGATTTCCCAACTTTCTGCTTGTGCACCAGCAGGAAACCAGCACAAGTTGGACAAGTTGGCAAGTTAAACATAAAGATATTCCAAAAATATTTCAAAAATATTTTTATTGTTAAAATAAAGCAGTAGATAATTATTTATGTTTTAATTACTAGTTGGAAACTCTGGAAATGTATTATAAACCCTTTCCGAAATTTCAGACAAATTTCAGACAACTGTCACAAAATAAACAAGAGATATATTGTATAGCTAAATATTCACAGGGCTATCTACTATCCACTGCTGCTATCCCACCGTTGCCACTATCCCGCCGTCACCACCATTGCATCATTGCCACCATCCCGCTGTCACCACCATCCCCCACCGATCAATGCCTTGCCATCGTGGTCGTCGTGGCTTGCATTGTGGCACGACTTTGGTGCCATATTGATGTAGTACTGTGGGGGGGAGGGGGCTTGCACGCTGTGTTGGAGTGTCAGGTGGTGGGTGACGGGTCCTGTGTGGACAGGGTTGCAGTGATAAAAGGTGGACGCAGCCACGAGCTTGCATCCAGCGAGGTAGAGGCAGCGGGGACTTGCGAGGGACAAGGTTCTGCAACATTGGTAAGAAAGAACGAGAAAAAATAAATAAAGAAGGAAAAAAACATATCTGGAGGCTGGTCGACAGCCACGTCGTATTGCAGGGCTCATGCGCCGTATCGGGTGGCGTCGTGGTGGGATTTGCGTGCCGTGAAGGGAAGGCGTCGTAATGGGTCGTGGGCTGAGGATGACGGTTCTGGGTGGCAAATGGTGGAGGTAGCGGCGATGGGCCTGCGGGCGGCAGGTGGTGGGATCTTGCGAGTCTAGAGTACTCTGCAACACTGGTGAGAAACGAGTGAAAAAAGAAAGAAAGAAAAGAAAAAAAACTTATCTGGAGGCTAATCGACAGCCATGTTGTGTCGTATTGCAAAGCTCGTGCGCTGTGATGGGATGGCATCATGGTGGGGTATTCAGACAACGGGTGGCATCGTAACAAGTCGTGCACACCAGTGACAGGGGGGCAGTAATTATTGCATGTGAAGGGTGGAGGTAGCGGCCACGGGCTTGCGTGCGGCGAGGACTTTGCAAGGCTTGAGGGAAAAGGCTCTGTAACATTGGTGGATGGCAATAAACGAACGGAACAAAAAAAAAAATACTTGGTGATACTGGGACAAAGCCCAGCTCATCAGCCGCATCCTCATGACCGTCATGGTCACGGTCATGGTGATTGCATCCCCACAAATGGTGATACAGAGAGAGAGCAGCAGGCTTGGAGCTGCAGTTGAAGCCATCAGTAGCTGGGGTGTAAGTTAGCAGGGCGGTGCGGTTAAGGAAGTACGTTGAATTTGGACGTTGAATCTGACGTGTCAAGCGGAGCTTAATCTGTGGCGTGGGAAGGTGGGTATTCGACGTGAACACCGCGTCCACACCTTCCCTTCTCAACACACTCTCGCAGGTTTTTTTGTTTTTGTTTTTTTCCTTTTCTTCTTCAACAGATCTCTTCGAGGACCTACCACCACACCCACTGCCGTTGCATGCGGGCCACCCCCTACGGCCTATACAAGAGGGGCGACCACAAACCTGTCTGCGGGCAGGAAGACGGCTAACGACGGGCTTTGGCCCAGTGCAAGAGATATGTTTCTTTTTTTTTTTTGTTTCGTTCCTTTCTCACTACTGTTGCAAAATCAGTTTTTCCCCACTCACCTTTGCCGTAGCTACGTCCTCAAACCAGCCCCGCCTCTCCAACGTATGCAAGGAGTGCCCACATGCCTCGTCATACTTGTTGTATTTATTTATTTATTTCTCTTTCCAATCCATCCTGAACCTGTTGCAGGATAACAACGGCGCATTGCCATCACCTCGTGCATTCACGCTCGCTCGCTCGTCACACTGATGCCGCTGCCACCCCACTGCACCCACCCACACATGCTACAAGTTGAGTTTTATTTTTTGTCTTTTTTCTGCTGATCTTGAACTTTTGACACGGTGCCCCGACTGCGCTACTCACCACGCTGGCCCGCTATGCACCAGCCCCGCCAGGGCGCCACCTCCCAACACAGCGCGCACGACCCCACCACGTCACCCTACCACACCGTGCCCCCAGCCCTTCAATGCCACCCTGCGCTCCACCACGCCGGCTCGCCGCGCACCAGCCCTGCCATGGCGTCTCCAACCCACTGTGCAAGACTCCGCCACCGCCAACCCGCTGATACCGACTCCGGCCCCGACACCGTGGCGCCACCCCCAGTATGGTGTGCAAGACCTCACCATGCCAAGTCACCCAACACCGTGCACAAGCCATGTGGCCCCACGACCGCCATCTCGACATTGCCACCCCACTGCGCCACTCTGTCACCACCCCTGCCGCGCACAAGACCCATGGTGCGCACAAGACCCCCGCCACTGCCACCATCAACCCGCTACGACGACACCACAACACGGCACAGAAGCCATGTCGTGACACTCCGACCCTTTCACCACCGCCATAGTAGACCACCTTTTCCACCACAGTAGTAATCTCATGTATTTATTTATGAAATAATAAATTATTTTTATGCACAAATGTGGCAAATTTGGTGTGACTGTGACTTGATGTGACCTAACTATGATATGACCAATATACTGCTAAGTGATTTGACTAATATATTGATAAGACCAATAAATGATATGACTAATATGTGGTATGACTAATAGATATGATTAATGTATGATATCATTGATACTTGGACTTGTATGAGCTTGTTCTACTTGTTGATTATCACTCTGTAAGGAGATTGTTGAAGATTTGACATGGCTTGTGGACTGGTCAACTTGCTAACTTGTGGGGGTTGTACAAGGTTGTACAAGGTGTCACAACCTTGTACAACCCATAACAAGCAACCTGTCAAAATACTGATGCACCTTGGCTCACTACTGTAGTACTAGTACCATGTATTTATTTGATTTTGAATAAAATATTATTTGCTGCAAATAACCATTATGTGACTAAGATGGATGACTAATATATGATATGATATGACAATATAATATGACATAATATGACACTGCAAACACTAATTAACACTACAAATAGTTTTATCTATTATTTATTCTAATAATAAAAATGATATTAAAATATTTTGGAACAGCTATATTCAACTTGCCAACTTGTGCAACTTGCACTGGCTTTCTGCTGGCACACCAGCAAAAAAGTTGGAAGTTACCTGCGTTCTTACTGATGTGCCACATTTGACAAGGTTGTGATGTGGCGCCCGGACTTGCCATGTTGTGGTGCGGTGGTGTCGGGGTGGGTTCGTGTGTGGTGGACTGGCATGGCAGTGGAGTGGGGCAGGGGTGGCAAATGCAGGGCTAGGCTGTGTTGCTGGCCATGGCAGTTGTGAGGTCTTGCTGTGTTGGTCACAATGGGGCTTGTGGATGTTGTGCTGGGGCTTGTGGGTGTTGCACTGGGGCTTGTGGGAGTCATGTCAAGGCTTGTGGGTGTCACACCAGGGCTTGTGAGTGTTGCACCAGGGATTGTGATTGTTGAGCTGGGGTGGTCGTGGTGTGGCATAGTTGGTGTGGCATGGGCTGGGGTGGCCGTAGTGGGGCCTGGGTCGCAACGAGGCATCTGCAGTGTTGGGGTGACGGTGCAGCGTGATGGTGAAATGGCATGGTTGGGATGGCAATGAGCGAAAGAAGAAAAATAACAAAAACCAAAAGACTCACTCAAAGAGGTGCATAGTTGCGTGAGTGGTGAGTCTTGCATGTCGTGACATGGCTCTGGGGGCTTTCGCATGGTGAGGTACAGGTGGTGGAGGTTGTGGATGGGGGGAGACAGGGGCCACGAGCTGACACATGGCGAAATGGCGAGGCAGCGGTAATGCGGTCTGTCACATTGATGAGAACAATAGGGAAAAAAAGAAAGAAAGAAAAACTTATCATAGAGTAGAGCAGGAGGCCGAAGCTGAGCTCGTCGTCATCTTGTGTGTCACAACGGCATGGTGGGGGGGAATTTGGAGTTCATGTGGTGGGGTGGTAGTGGTGGAGAACTTGTGTGGGTAAAACAAAAGATGGTGGTGGGGTGACGTGGCTTGTGACAGTGAGCAACAATGTAAAACATAAAAAGAAGAAAAAAAGAACTTATCTAGGTGGAAACCCAGCTTGATGTTAGTCACGTGTTGGTGATCGTCGTGGTTGCAGTGGGAAAAGTAAGGGTTGGACTGTTCATCAGGATGGAGCAGATTGGTGGAAGGGAGGGAGACAAACCATGAACACCCTGTGAACCAACTATCATACAAGAAATGTCGTACATACTGTATGCGTGTCGCATCACACTGGCACTGGTAGTGTGGTGGAGTTGGTGATGCAGAAAGTCATGTTTTTCAGGAACAACCAAAAGTCTGAATCAAATGCAGACATTATCTGAAAGCTGAACGTTCAAGCGACACATCCTTGCAATTGGTTCACACAAGCGTTCATGGTTCGTCTCCTCCCTTCCACCAATCTGCTCCATCCTGATGAACAGTCCAACCCTTACTTTTCCCACTGCAACCACAACGATCACCAACATGTGACTAACGTCAAGCTGGGTTTCCACCTAGATAAGTTCTTTTTTTCTTCTTTTTATGTTTTACATCGTTGCTCACTGTCACAAGCCATATCACCCTGCCACTGTCTCTTGTTTTACCCACACAAGTTCTCCACCACTACCACCCTGCCGCGCGAACTCCAAATTCCCCCCCACCATGCCGTTGCAACATGCAAGACGACGATGAGCTTGGCTTCGGCCTCCTGCTCTACTCTATGATAAGTTTTTCTTTCTTTCTTTTTTTCCCTATTGTTCTCATCAATGTGACAGACCGTGTTACCGCTGCCTCACCGTTTCACCATGCGTCAGCTCGTGGCCCCCATCTCCCCCCATCCACGACCTCCACCACCTGTACCTCGCCGTGCGAAAGCCCCTGGAGCCACGTCACGACATGCAAGACTCACCACTCATGCAACTACGCACCTCTTTGAGTGAGTCTTTTGGTTTTTGTTATTTTTCTTCTTTTGCTCATCACCACCCCAACCATGCCATTTCACCATCACACCGCACTGTCACCCCAACACTGCCACCCCAGCCCCCGAAACTAGTGTTTGAAAGTCCAGTCCTATGAACCGGAAAAAAACCGGGACCGGACCAGACCGCAACCGGTTGCAACCGGACCTGCGGTTGCGGTCCATCCAGCCCAAGGCTTTCACCAGTTGTGGTTCATCCAAAATCCGGTGGGTGGCCGAACTGCCACAGGACCGGTTGGGACCGGTCTCAACCGGTCTTTTTACTGTGATGCTCCAATGCTTGCTACTAGGGCTGCACCACGCATATTGCAATTTCGACTTCTCAGCTACTCTTGCTCACATTGCCCCTCCTTGATTTAAAGCAGGTAATATATTTTCTGTCATTTTAGTCTACATAAATGAACAAGCGGGACTCGAACCAACTCTGCCGTCCTCACGCATCCTCGTCCTCGTCAAATGCCCCAACCAAGTAGTCGTGAACGGAAACCATCTACAAAGCAGGTCATCATTAATGGTCAAAAGCTGAAGAAGGGTAAGAATACAAAAATACCTAAGCTCAGCAAGAAGAAGAAGCGAACTGTAGAACACTCAACGACTGAAGCGTCCTCATCTGATGAAGCACCTCGAAAGTGTCGGAAGAAATCTCCTGACCCAGAGGAGATCTCTATAGGCGACAGCTCAGAGGAGGCACCAGAAGTTGTCCATATCTCCGAAGAGTGCGACACGGATGCTGAGGACATTATTCTAGTAAGCCGACATCATCCAATTAGTCTATCTGCCCTCTAATATATTTGGCACTTAGCTTGATGGCCTCAAGGATCGCCATAACGCGTCCCTCCCAGTGGTCACAAAAACCAAAGCCAACTCAACACAGGATCTTCTTCTTGTGTTCTCAGATAGGAAGAGCGTCACCTTCAAGTCTGCCAGAGATTCGAAGGATACTTTGAAGGGGCGGTGGTGTAACGTGTGCCGGTAAGCTCGTGGTGAAGGCCTTGAGGGATAACTCACCTATTTCCGAGTCTAGCAAAAATGCCGGAGAGAATAAGGAAAAGCTCCAGAAGTCCTTTTTCACCGGTTCGAACTCCACCTGTCGACAGCACATCAGGCAGCACTACGAAATGTACTCCCAGCAGTGCAAGGAGAACGGAATAATGGAGTCAGAGCAATGCATACCTATTCCAATCCTCCAGGCATGAAATACGGTTGCCAAAATGGGGGGACAGCAGACAAGAGTTGATGAGTTGTTCGGTAGTTGCTGTTGAGCGCAGAACTAACAAGCGAGGAGTAAAGAGCAAGGAGCTAAGAGACAAGTTACTTCAGAGGGTGAAGGAACTCTGTATATTACTACTACACACCTAAGAGACAAGTTCTATAGAACGTCTGTGAGTAAAAGGTATAGTAGAGTAAAGAGAAAAGGGACTTACACTTCAGAGGGTGAAGGAACTCTGAAGTGTAGAGGCGAAAACAGCAGTCCTTATATACAGGACGCTTAGTAAGAATGGTCTGTGCGCACTGGTGACCCAAACACAATACATGTGGTCTGTGCGCCAGAGGGAGAAATGCCATTGGAGGGCAGAGAACAATAGCTGCCTAAAGCAGATGATTCCGGTATCTTAACAATAGAGAACAATAAGAGCCATATATGACTCTGACAATAAAGATAAACAAAAGCGGTCCGTATGAGTCCGAAGTGTCCAAACGAGTCCATAAGGGACAGATACCGTATTTAGCATGTGGGCTGACACAATCAGATCCCACGAGACATGTGACTTATTCAGTCGCGTCTCAACATCCCTCCATGATTGGGACAGTCCATAATGTAGATTTCAGAGGTGTGTTAAAGTTGAAGCTCTGAAGTAAGAGATCCTTGACTATAGTATACAAGATGATAATCTTTTCAAGAGCCGTAATTTGTAGGCTCTTTGAGTCAAGATCCAACTCCTTCAGAGTTCTAAGAAGGGCTTTTCGTGGTTGTAAAAGACCCAAAGGAAGTCTGCAAAAGCTTCGCTTGCTTATTTGCAGTAACTCGACGTTCCTGAAGCCTCCTTCTGTTTAACCTCTTGAAGATCAGAGAACATGGTGTGCTTGTTACAGGACAATGTGACGTCCTTGCTGATAAACCAAGGATCGACGACCATTGACTGTGTATTCAGCACAGTGTTCCTGAGTCTTTACACCATTCCTAGATCAGTGACCATTTTGTCGAAGGGTTCTTTGGGCAGTGACTTAGTAAGTCCGTCTGCAACCATTTCCCCTGTCGGAGTACGTATCAGGTCTATGACCTTGTTTTCTACATACTCCCTGACTACATGGTGTTTGATCAGGATATGTTTAGACCGTCTTCCAGTGACAGGGTTTAATGCTAGGTCTACAGCACCCTTGTTGTCACAGTGTAGGGGAATAGGGGAGGCAACCTCGTACCCTAGTTCCCCGAGGAAGGTAGTGTACCACTGAGCTTGATTTGACGCCTCAGAGAGGCTCATGTATTCAGCTTCTGTGGTAGACTGGGCAATGGTCTTCTGCTTTCTGGTACACCATGAAATGGCTCCATTGGCAAGCAGGAAGACGTAACCAGAGGTGGAGTGCTTCTCTTCTTGATCTCCCCAAGAAGAGTCACAGTAGCCATGAAGGCCTTCTCCACCTGAGCCTTTCCCTCCAGCATAGCGCAACGCATAGTCCTTAGTGCTGTTTAGATATGCTAGGACATATTTTGCTAGGCGCAGGTGCTGTGGTGAGGGGTTGGAAGCGAATTGGCTGAGGCGCGCAACAGCGAAGGATATATCAGGTCTGCTTCCAATCTGCGCATACAGCAGAGACCCAATTATCTGTTGATACTTCTTGATTTCAGAAGTAGAGGCCTGATCATCATATTTGATCAAGTGTGCCTCAGCGCCAGAGGGAAGAGGGGTATATACTGGGTTGGAATCTAACATTCCAAAGCGCTCAACCACATCGCGGATGTAATCTGATTGGTTGATTTCCATCGTGCGGTTTGCACGGTCTCTGGTGATGTTAACACCTAGGTAAGACTGGATTTCGCCAAGGTCAGTCATCTCATATCGACTTGATAGAGATGCTTTCAGATCATTGATCTTTGATAGGGAGCTCCCAAGAATAGTGATGTCATCTACATATAAGATCACGAATAGCGTGTCACCCCCCTCTTGAAGATGATACACGTATACTCCTGCATCAGAGTACGTCCGCGTAAAGCCTAGGTCGCAAAGGACCCCATGGAATTGCAAGTTCCATGCGCGGGAAGCCTGTTTCAGGCCATAAAGGGCCTTCTGTAACCGGCACACAAGGTGCTCGGAGCCAGCTGTGATGAAACCGACTGGTTGCTCCATATAGATTTCTTCCTCCAGTTCCCCATGAAGGAATGCCGATTTGACATCCATTTGGTGAATATGCCAATCTTCAAGCGTGGCTAACGCAAGAAGGAGTCGCAAGGACTCAAAGCGGGCAACTGGGGAGAATGTTTCATCAAAGTCCACCCCCTCTAGTTGGGTGAACCCTTTTGCCACTAGCCTAGCACGAAAGCGTCCATCTGCTTTCTTTTTAAACACCCATTTACATTTTACCACCTTCCTATTAGCAGGAAGGGGCTCTAGTCTCCAGACATCAAGCTTACTGAGAGCATCGAGTTCATACTCGCATGCTTCAAGCCAATCAGTAGCTTGGTCAGACTCCATGGCCTGCTTGTACGTTTGAGGTTCCTTGTAACCAGGAACCTCGGCCGCGTTTAGCAAGTCCATCATTCCCAGCCTACTACTACCCTGCACGAAGTCATCGTCTTCCTCTTGTAGATAGCGAGGATTCGTGAATCGTACCCTTGTGCTCCGCCTGAGACGAATAGGCGAAGGTACCTGAGTGTTCCTGGGAGATCTAGGGGTTTCCCTAGGAGGAGACACTTCCCGATTAAAGTTCGGGGCAGGTATAGGCGCGGAGACTACCGGAGGCCTAGAAGAGCGGGTGCGAGGGCGCGCAGGGGTAGTTGGTAGTGGGGCTTGGGAAGGGGGAGTGTGATATATTGTCTGGTCTGCCGGGGCAGGTGTAGTGTTAGGGGGTGTGAGAGGGGTGCTAGGCTGTTGAGTTGCTGCAGGTACCATTGGTGGTAGTATGAAGACTGGTGTAGTCTGTGGTACTGCAGGGGCAACAGCTGGTGTAGGCGGGCCAGGCACTACAAAGAAAATCTCACCACCATCGGTTCCCCTTGAAGGTTCACCGGAGGAGGGAGCTGGAATGGATGGTGTGGAGTGACGGGCCAGGTCACTCAGGGATGGGAAGGTGTCTTCATCAAATGTAACATCTCGTGAAGAGATGAAGCACCGGCTATGTCTATCCCAGAGTTTGTAACCCTTTGATAAGGGTTCATAGCCCACAAACACGGCTTCCTTTGATTTAGGATCTAGTTTGCGCCGGTTGTGTTCGGGTACATGATAGTAGGCTTTGCAGCCAAAGACTCTAAAGTAAGAGACATCTGGGACTGTACCATCCCAGAGCTCTAGCGGAGTTTTCCACTGATTAGAACGAGTGGGAGTGCGGTTGTATATATGTGCAGCAGTATGAACTGCTTGTTCCCAAAAGCCAAGGCTAAGGCCTGCATGGTGAAGCATGCTAGTGCCTTTTTCCATAACCGTACGGTTAAATCGCTCGGCTCTCCCATTCTGTTGTGGAGAATAAGGCATTGTGAGCATATGCTCGATTCCTGCTTCCTCAAGTGTGTGCTTAAGATCGTTGTTGACATACTCGCCACCACGGTCCGAGTGTAAGGATTTGATGGGCTTATTTAGTTGTTTTTCAGCCCACGCCTTGTAGTGTAGGAAGGCGTCCTTAAACTGGTCCTTAGATTTCATAAAGATGATTACTGCAGCTTTGGAGTAGTCATCTATGAACGTGGCGAAGTATTTGTTGCCCTGAATAGAATTGCTCTGCATGGGGCCAACAAGGTCACTGTGTACGATTTCAAGGGCTTCCTTGGCACGTTTGGAGGAAGGTGGGAAGGGTAGACGGGTGGATTTGCCGACTTCACAGCCATGGCAAAGCCCGTCTTCCACAGGGGAATCATTAATTTTGAGTCCTTTTACAGACTCTTGAGCATATCTCTTTAGCGCATCTTTGGACATATGTCCCATGCGCTGGTGCCAGACATCAAGGCTAGCAGATGCAGGTGCTCGGACTGAATTTATGTAGTGTCCGTCTAGCCAATAGAGGCCAGAAGCCTTGTGTCCTTCCGCAATGGTTTCCCCATTGTGCCTAATGGCAAAGGATGTAGCGTCAAAACTAACTATAGCACCCTTTTCTGCTAGGGCGCTGGTGGACAGAATACGCGAATGCGTGTTGGGGAGGTGGAGCACATTTGATATTTTGAGGTTGAAACCTCGATTGGTACGGATAGTAACGGTACCCGTGCCAACACTCTTGAGTAGAGAGCTGTCACCAAGGAGGACTTCAATACCTTTGTGAGAGGTATAGGTATCATAGTCTTCAATGTGTGGGGTAAAATGTGCTGATGCTCCACTGTCCATCATCCATCTTGACGCTATTTGAGTGTGGTTTGCACTCATCATGTAAAGGGAAACCTGAGGTACCTCATGTACCTCCTCTATTTTGCCAGAGCCATTGACTATCGTAAATAATCGGCTCTTTGGTACAGGTATGCTATTGGCCGCAGCAAACCTGTTTGCCGGAATGGAGTCCGGCGCCTCAGATATGGTATTCTGAGCAGCTTTCCCTCGCTGCCCAGCCCTCCCTTTCTTTGCGTTCTCCTGGTCCCGTTTGAGTTTGTAGCAGTCTGGCTTTTTATGGCCAGCCCGCTTGCAGTAGTGGCAGATTATGTCCGGAGACACAGAGCTGCTTGATGCCTGCGACACGTGATCACGTGGAGGCTGAATTTTGACGGGGGCTATCTTGGTAAAAGATGCCGGGGGACCAGAGATGCGTGATTCCTCATTGATGAACCTATTGATGAGGTCCTGAGGTACGAGGTTGGCAGGGGGGCCAGAGGCGAGGATTGTACCTGCTATGGTGCTGTAGGAGGGGGGTAGTGCGTCTAAAAGTATGAAGGACATTTGCATGTCCGAGACGGGCATCCCATTCTCCACGAGGGTGTTCCTCAGGTCCAGCATTTTTTGGAGCTGAGGTAGGAAGGGGCTACCTTCCTGAAGCTTGGTGTTTGCCAAGCCCACCCATAAATTGAAGGTGGCCATAGAGCCAACCTGACCATAGAGGTGATCCAGCTGCTGGTACTTGTCATGGACGCTTGGGTACAGCGCCATGGACTGAATACCAGAGAGGACCTCCGATGTCACCGATAAAAATAGGAGGCCAGTAATGACCTCTTCCTGCCTTTCCCACATGGCCATCATTGCTAGCCCTTCCTGGTTGGGACCAGTGGGGCCGGCTGGGACAGTGGGATGCTGGGGGACGGGGCCCACATCTGAATGGGTGAGGTGGCGCCTGCACCCATTCATCAGCATGAGGGAGGAAAACGTGGAGGACCACGTCTGCCAGTTGGTACCATCCAACTTGGCAAGGGTGACGGACGGAGGGAATACAAGGTGGAAAGACATTTGAGATGTTTGTAAATCTGGTTCCGAGGAGCAGTCAGAACCAGCCCAGATCTTTTGGTAGGGAAATATGGAGTCCTGCCATAGGAGCGCTATAACTCCATAACACGTAGAGTGTCATGCCTCAAGTTTGTGCGACTTGGATTTGTACTATAGTAGTGGAATCATTTTTATGATGGCTGCCTTATACTATAGTCTCCTAGGCCCAAATGTTACTAAGGGCGGATAGTCATGCGCGACGCCGTAGGTTTCGAGCAAGAAGGATCAGAGGAGCATTGTCCGGCGAAGGACGCTCCAAGTCCATCTCTAGCCTAGTAGCATGAAGGCTGGGGCTACCCAAGAACTATAGTAAAGGGTAGTACCCTAGAGAGGAGCCAACAGCGAATTCCAGAAGTGATGATAGGGATCAACTCCCATAACAATCACGACTGTCGTCTGTGGAGTCTCTAGACAGACCATTAAGGGTCTTAGTACTAAGTAGCTAGAATAGTGATACATGCCATGCAGCGAATCCTGCACAAAGGGAGCGAATACTTCTCCTGGCAGAGGTCTACTCATAGCTACTGTATAAATATGATTTATAGTATAGTAGCGTCTCCTAGTTGTATCAGAGGGAAGGACTTCTGGGTTTGACTATTAACCAGGCCTTCACACCCCTTAAAGTGACCCAGGTATTAACCGAGTATCACCCAACCATTTGAGAGGCTTATAGCCGCAAGGGTCTTCCCCTCTTGGCCTATGAAAGCACTTCCGGACGAAGACCGGGAATAGAAGATATAGTAGGAGTAGTGCGCACAGAGGAATTTGAGGTCATAGTAAGACCTCTCATGAGAACCTCCTTAGGAGGCTAGCCAAAATGGCGCATGACAAAGTCATGGTGGACGAGAAAGGATGTGTCGATACAATGGTAGAGGATGCTCACTGAAGATGTGGAGACGACAAAAAATGTGGTCGGCTGAGAGAGCAGGGTGACACAAGTAGATCTGTATGGAAAACGCGAGTTAGTTATTAGGCGTCAGGGCCCATAACCTGTTGAGCGCAGAACTAACAAGCGAGGAGTAAAGAGCAAGGAGCTAAGAGACAAGTTACTTCAGAGGGTGAAGGAACTCTGTATATTACTACTACACACCTAAGAGACAAGTTCTATAGAACGTCTGTGAGTAAAAGGTATAGTAGAGTAAAGAGAAAAGGGACTTACACTTCAGAGGGTGAAGGAACTCTGAAGTGTAGAGGCGAAAACAGCAGTCCTTATATACAGGACGCTTAGTAAGAATGGTCTGTGCGCACTGGTGACCCAAACACAATACATGTGGTCTGTGCGCCAGAGGGAGAAATGCCATTGGAGGGCAGAGAACAATAGCTGCCTAAAGCAGATGATTCCGGTATCTTAACAATAGAGAACAATAAGAGCCATATATGACTCTGACAATAAAGATAAACAAAAGCGGTCCGTATGAGTCCGAAGTGTCCAAACGAGTCCATAAGGGACAGATACCGTATTTAGCATGTGGGCTGACACAATCAGATCCCACGAGACATGTGACTTATTCAGTCGCGTCTCAACAGTTGCGATCCCAATGCGCCGAAAGACTTCAGTCGCGAAGGAATTCTGAAGGCGGTGACAGTTCATATCGCTACCAATGATCAGGTGAGTATTCCTCCTAAATCCAGGTAGCAAGACTGATGTTTCAAGTAGGCGTTTGAACTCGCAAGTAAGGCAGCTTTCCGAAACTGCTTAGTGATGATGAGGCCAAAGTCAACAAATAAGGACCTACCAAGCACGTATGACATCAAGATCTATCTCTGCAAGGAGTTTGTCCATCGTATGAAGGAGATAGAAGACGAGGTCAAAGTCAGTCCAAATGCGTGATTAAGTCAACCGATACTCACCTTTTCTCGCAAACAGGGCATCCCAGGAAAAGCATCAATAACTTGTGATGGGTGGACTGCTGATACGACTTCCTGCGGTTTCATTGGGCTAACACTGCACTGGATTCACATTGATGGATCTGGCAAGTGGACCTTAAAGTCCACGGTCATCGGCATGCATAGTTTATCAGGGAATCATGGTGGGAAGAACTTGGGACGATACATTGTTGGGCTGTGTGATCGTATTGGACTAATGGGGAAGGTGCAGCCAAAGACTTCCGGCACGCGTACGGTAGCTTTTGTCTGATCTGGTCACAGCTCGGAGGGGCAACACTCGACAACACATCCTCGAACACGAACATATGCAAGACCATCGCACAAGTTCACAAGTGGCGAGGCCTCGAATCATGGAACCACCATGAGAAGCAATTCATGTACGTATACTCACCGGCTCACTACCCCTGGGTTACACCGACTAACCATTCCGATGATATAATCTAGGTGTCTTGCGCACATTGTCAACCTTGCCAATATCGATGTTATGGCCCATGTCACCAATATTGCAGCTGTCGAGAACAAGACAGCGATCTGGGAGTTCGATCCGGCTCTTGAGAAGAACCGTATCGCAAATGGGGGACTCGATGTGATTGCGGCACTTCATACGCTAGCAATTAAGGTGGGTTTCCAGTTTCCGAATTACTTATCAGACCTAAGACACAATCTCAGATTCAAGCCTCTGGTGCCTGCATCGAGTACTTCAACGAGTTGCAGATTCAATGCGGCGTCAGCATTCCTCTCAAGATCCCTCTCCACAGCAATGTCCGGTGGGGAACTGCCCACGCTATGTTGGATCGAGCCCATAAAATCCGACAGGTAAGACGCTCCTTGCCACTTTCTTAGGCTACCACTGATGTAATGTAGGCGATCACCTTGTTCGTTGCATCAGCAGATCGGCGTTTTGGTCCCATCACTACCATTCGCAGGGAGGGCAAGCATACCACCAACATCCCATGGACGGCGTTCACACTTTTGGAGGCTGACTGGCAGAGGGTGGTTGATGCACGAGATATTCTTGCGGTATGTCTCTCATTATACTTTTACTTTCTTCCGTTGATCAGTCTCTAGGACTCGAATCAAATACAGCAATGCTTCTCATCGGAGAACCAGGCTACACTATGGCGTGCACTACCACTCATCGAAGAACTGCAGATGAAATGGGAGAAGAAACGTGATGGGGTGAAGGGTTGCGAGCAGTTTGCGATCTACAGTACAGCTATTCAAGATGGGCTTGATAAACTTCGGAAGTACTACTGCAAGTTTGATGAAAAGCCGGCGTACATTCTCGCATTAAGTATGTACTCCATTCTTCCTTCTGTCCTCTCGGCTAAGGACGATTACTAGTCCTACACCCGTATTACAAACTCGACTATGTAGAACTGGCCTGGGGTGGAGAAAAGGAGCAAGAAAGGGAGCACGTTCTTGGGAACCTCGATGCGAGGAATTGGAAAGATGACGCACTGGCCATTTTCGAGACAGCAGTGAGCCTACTTGTGTGACTTGGTATGAGATATCCGTGTTCTAACATGATGTCTACCAGACTGAAGAATACTGGAGGCGCAATTCACAAACCACGGACAATGACCAAGACGACAACGCAGCACCCTCAAACTTAACATCGCCCAGGACGACTCCATTATGTCAGATTTTGACCGTCACCGACAATCTCTTCTCAAGGCGAAATCGACTGCCGGTGGTGATGGATGGAGGGCAGAGGTTCGTAAGTACTTGAAGACGCTTGAAGGGGAGGTGTCTCCAAAAACTGACATAGTCAGGTGGTGGCAGGTACGTTATTTGAATCTCTTGCTTTGCTCACTCATTGTCTTGTAGGATCATGTCAAGGTATACCCAATGCTGGCTAGGATGGCCCTGGATGTCCTCCCCATCCAAGCATCATCCATTCCTTGCGAACGACTCTTCTCCTCAAGCAAGCAAGTAGCAACAGAGCGCCGAGCGCATTTGGGCACAGATAGGTTTGAGGAGCTTCTGATCATGAAAGCTGCATGGCGGGGTACAATTGTTGATTGGGCCACTACGAATTCAGCAGAGGTTGAAGAGGTGAACCTGGTGGAGTACGAAGAGCTCCTGGAGGCAGATGTACAGGAGCACGCATGGGACAAAGAAGACGAGGACCATATGTTTGAGTCAGACATAGAATAGACTAGTTAGTAGCAAGACTCGTTACAGTAGTAGCACTTTAATACATAGTCATAACCCGGTTGCAGTCGGTCTTTGGCCAGTTGCAACTGGCTCAGCAGAGACCAGTTTAGACCGCAAAGACCAGTCTTTTGAGAATCCGGCAACCGGGTGGGACTGACTCCTGTCGGTTCGGTCCAGTTTTGGGGCTTGGGGATGAACCGATGGATCGGTCCCGGTCCTGGTCTTTCCAAATTAGGCAAAAAAACCGGACCGGACCGGACTTTCAATCACTAATTGTTAAGATCTTAAGAAATAAAATAGCTAAAAATACAGAAATATTTGGGGAGGTAGACATTCTCAAAAGCTGAGAGATCCTCTGCCAACTCTAAGTGATCCAATGAACTGTTACTGAGCTATTTGGCATTAGCTGAAAGGTGTCAACTAATACCCTTCAGCTAATGTCAAATAACTTAGGAATGGTTGATTGGATCACTTAAAGTTGGCAGAGGATCCCTCAGCTTTCTTCAAAAGCCAGGTCCCTAAATATTTTCATATTTTTAGCTATTTTATTCCAAAAGATAGACAATGCCAGCTCTGAGCTGTAGCACTGCCATAACATTATCCCATCCCCATATTCCTGCCAGTGCAGGCCCCTCCCTCTTCTCTATATCCCTCCCATGTGCCCCATCCCTGTCCCCCTCTCCCCCAGTCACATCAGCAATCCTTGGGCCTCTACATAGTGCTACAGTAGTGCTACAGTAGTGCTACAGTAGTGCTACAGTAGTGCTACAGTAGTAGGCCTGGGTACAGTAGCACTACAGTAGTACTAGGCCTGAGTACAGTAGCACTACAGTAGCAGACCTAGGTACAGTAGCACTACAGTAGTAGGCCTAGTGATGGTAAGGTTCAGTTCTGAACCTCGGTCTGAACCCGAACCGGACCAGTCTGAACCCTAATTTCGGGTTCAGGTTCAGCTGTTGACCTGAACTGGACCAATGGTTTGGTCCAGGGTTCAGCAAATTCCTGAAACTAGAGAACCAGTTCTGAACCAGTTCTGAACCAATGAACCATTGAAAATATACAAAAGATTTAGGCACTCAAACCAAAATTAAAAAGTGTTCTATTCATAAATTGACAGCAGCAGATTCCAAAAGTGCGAGTGTGAGATGCCAGATTCGCACAAGCGTGGGAGTGTCGGCTGTGTTGTGCAGCTTGCATGGTGTTGCACACTGCAGGCGTTTTGTTCGCTGCGTGCTTGCAGTGTTTTTTTTTTTATAGATCCTTGTTGCGCTCATCGGTCCCCATCGCCAAATATTGTATTCTCCATTTTGTGCAGGAAGATGTCCCCCTTGATCGTGCCATCTTGTGCCTGCATTTCAAGCATTCTTGCAAGCGTTTCACCACCATTTCCTTCGATGCTCGGACTGCCCTCCCTCCAATCCCTTCTCCACCACCTTCTTCAGGATTAGGTGCATATCACTGTTGTCACCTGTCGTGAGTTGCCATTCATCTTACACCCTTATCCATAGAGTTGAGTTTGCAATTGGTTTGCTTCCGGGATACACCCTTTTCTTTTGGGAAGTTGGCATCGGGTTCGGGTGGATTCAGGCTGAAAAAAACGTATAAATTCAAGGTATGTCCCTACTCTCTCAAAACTCGCACCCCACTCAGCTATCAACAGTATGTCTTCAACCACACCCAACCTTGGCGACGCTGTCCGACCCAATGGCTCTTTGAAGGACACATCTGAGATTCCATGGTCTTTTGATGCCAACAAAACTATCCCTTTTCCCTCAGATACTTCGTGTCCTCCAAGTCATGCACCGGCTGCGATTCTTGCTGGTGCACACCGGGTTAGTACTCACGTTCCCCACCCCTCTTGGCGTGCTGTTGAAGCAGCTGAGGCTACTTCAAGTGGCTCTACCGGTACTCATCCAGGAACCAAACGCAAGGCGCAAAGCGACCCTGACCCTGATTGTCGTGTTACACGCAAGGTTGTCATCGACTTGGTTGACGATGTTGCAGATCCCGATGATGACGGTGCTACCACTGAGCCCACAACTGAGCTCGCAGATGATGACGGTGCTACCACCGAGCCCGCCACTGAGCTCGCGGATGACAACTACGAATCCATCAGGGCCATGGCCAACGCTGACAATCAGGTGCGTTCCTCGCCCTCATTTCTGAAATGTGTTCTCACTTTGCTTCTAGGTCGTGTCTGTCAGATCCTGGGAAATGTGTACGGCTGACATTCACGTCATTTTCTGTGCTGAGAACAACTATTTGGACCCGGATACAGGAGAGATTCTGAAAGGCAATATGTGCATGGTTTGCCAGTAAGTCCTTTCATTCCGTTGGATGATTTTCTTTCACTGACTGGAATTGCGCCATGAAGGGACAACACCTCGGTCAATGTAACGCCACCACGGACGTTTAGTCTGACTTAGACTACGAAAGGGCGTTCACAACTTAGCAATTGTCTCGGGGTTGGTCACGTGACTGAACCACGTGATACGATGTGCGAGGCTTGAGGTACACAGCGCTTATATGAGGCACGTGACTTCCGAATATACCAGGACGTCTCGAGTCACTGGGTATTACTGATGAGGGACAACTTGCTCAAGGGAGACAAGTGAAGACGGGACGGAGAGAAGGAGAATGCATGGTGATTGAAGAAGACCAGGATAGCGATCCTAGGTCTTCAACTACTGCTACTTATACACATACGAGGTAGCTTTAAAGCTCCTCCCGAAACTTGTACAACGAATGGCTAAAGTAGCTCGAACCCTACTATAGCCCTACTATGAAACATGCCACATCGGCATGTGATACTGTGGCTGACTGATTCCGCGAGTCCATGACACATTACTACTTACTAAGGGAGTCATCGCCCGTGAGTAAGAGTCCACTTCCCGTCGACCGCAACAGTCAAGCAATCGTCGTGTTTTTTCAGGGGAGGTGGGAGTACGCTACGAATGCACATTGCTAGGTAAAGTTTTACCGGGCCTCTTAATCAAACCACACTGTTTTGATCTTTTCCAGGAACCATGCCCAACTATACCGCAAACGCTGCAATGCGCTTGGTATCCAGCCGCATCCCCGTGCGCTTTTCCGTATGCCAAATGACTCAAGTACAGATGGGTGAGTAAAAGTCTTCTTGTTCACTCACTCAATACCGATTCACTTCACTTAGCCTCAATCAAACGCGTCTAGAGATTTCCATCATCCCTAAGATCCCTACTTTTACAAACATGGGGCTTCTCGATCATATTGTCGATAGTGTTTTGAGGTCCAGTCCATAGGACCAGAAAAAGACCAGGACCTGACTGGACCAGACCGATGTGCAACCGGACCACCGGTTGTGGTTGCACGACTTCCGGATCAGGCCCGGTTGCAGTTGCTGATTTTAGCGAGCATTCCTGCGACCAAGTAAAGACCAGTTGAGACTCGTCTTTACAGCAACTGGCTTGGAAGTTTAGGTACTACTATATTATCCATATGTATCTACTACAATTGTAAAACTAGTAGCTACAATGCCTACTGTTGCAGTGCCTGCCATCATCACAACTCCCACCGTCGTTGCAGTCGCAGTCGCTATCGCATTTTCATCGTCCAAGTCACTGTCGACACTGTCGACCTCACCTAGCTGCCCTTGTGGTTGGTGCCATGTTGCTGTGGTGCTGCGTAGGTGTTGTAGGGTCCAGCTCCGTATCGCTGTCGCAGCGCCATGGCGGCGTCGTCGTCATTCGGTGTTGCGACACCGTCACCATTATCGTCGTCTTCACCGCTGTCGTGGTCGCTGTCGTGGTGGAGTCGGGCACCGCCCCATCGGCATGGTTGAATCGCCCTTGTCGCCTCGCCATTCTTGCTGGTGCTGTTGGTGTCAAGGCGGGTGTTGTAGGCATGCCGCCGGCATAGCAATCGGACTTGCGTTGGTGGGACGCCGGCGGTGGTTGGAAGCTTGTTCAACTTGCTGCATTTTCACGCATGTGGCCACCAGTGTGTCGGCGGGTTTGCAGTTGATGACGACAAACGATTGGATGCCAAGTCACGCGTCATGGTTCCCTAAAGTGTTTCCCACCGTCCTGGCCCTTGCCGGTTTTGTTCACTCGTCCTTGCTTACTGAGGCTCACCAGTAACCAATCCACGATCCATACATCCATGGCTGAACAGGGTGATGAACAGTGCACATAGGGGACTATACTCACAGTGACAAGAGGAGACTGTGGTGAGATATAGAGGGTGACTGGAAGCAGCAACAGAGTAAACTTGCAGTGAAGCAGATGAGAGTGTCTGGCACACAACAGATGAGAACTGGTGTTTATACAAGAGGATAAGACATACCTGGCACACAACAGATGAGAACTGGTGTGGTGCCAGAGCGTACATGGTACTCTACTTATACTGCTACAGAGGGTGACACTAGTAACACTGGTCACAGTAAATACAAGACGCATTGTTCTACATAGAGACAAAGGAGTGTACTGTTCTGGGAGAACAAGGCGTAAGAACAATAAGAGTCCAGACTATGATATCATAGTGACATCACAATAAAGATAAGAAAACAAAGGGAAGTACAAAGACAATAGTACAAGGACGGTCTAGAGAGGTCCATGATGTCATGGATAGGAGAATACAAGAAGTCCGAGATTGTAAAGATCATAATAATCTAATCTACATGTCCTGTATATCTAATCTAAGGCAGTCCATTATCTGCGTGTCCATATGAGCCGCTAAGTGCGCGTGGGTCACTTATCAACACAGGGATGTCTTCGCCCTCTCTCATTTCACCGTGAGGAGGTACATGTCGACGACAACCACAATGACAACAACTCAGGCATGGTCCACCTCCCCCGACGCAGCCCCGAGCTGCACACGCCAACCGCTGCAAGGGAGGGGCCAGTTATGGCGGCCCTAACCACAATGGTGGCGCCACAACAGCGACGAAGGTGATCACAACTACGACTGACAGCAAGATGGCGACGACGACGACGACGACAGCAGCAAAGTGACAACAACAACGCTGACAACATTAAGACGACAACGACAACGATGCAACACAAAGACGACACAACACAACGACAACACAATACAACATGACGACAACACAACAACACGACGACGACCTGACAACTCGACTCGACGACGATGCGACTCGACAATTCGGACAGCAGGTACTGCGTTAGATGACTTGTATTAGCTAGCTAGTAGTGTACAAATCTGTGTATCTAATCGCTCGATGAGACTACAAAATACAAAAAGACCAGTTGCAACCATAAAAAAACCAGTTGAGACTGGTTGTCGACCGGTCTCTCGAAAGACTGGTTGGAACTGGGTGTTCTCCTGCAACCGGACCGATGTAGACCAGTTGGCTGTGGTCTTGGTCCGGTCTTTCTGAAATTTCCATTTGTGGCAACAGGTCCCGGTCCAGTTGCATGGCAAAAGATGCAAAAGACCAGACCGGACCGGACCTCAAACCACTAATTGTCGAGCTCATCATTTGCGAAGACGAGGTGAGTGAAAAATGCCACATGTAATGAATTGTTCTAATATATTTTCACTCTAGGCATTCTGTTTAATCGATTGCAAGAGTTTTCGCTGTCTCCTCAGGTTCTGTCGCCCATCGCTTTTGGAGACAGACATTCCTCATCGCCAAACCCTTCGCACCGAGATACTTCGGCGTGCGCACATTGCTGAGGGGAGGGTTCGTGAGAACATGAAGAGAGTCCCTTCCAAGATCTCCTTCATGTTTGACGGGTGGACCTCAAAGCCGGGTCACCCCTACATTTCCCTCACAGCGCATTACATAGATGCGCCTGCCAGTCGCCCGGATGCATGGGAATTGAAGACCGAACAACTCATTTTCCAGGAGATCAAAGGAGCATCAGCAAACCCTGGGCCACTACAGGAGTCTGCAGCAGCACTACATAGTGGCCATAGTAGCCCACAGTTCTTGTAGTGCTGGTAGTGACGTTTATGTTCTGTGTAGGACTGCTGTAGTCTACCACAGTCTACCATATCCAGGCCTACTACCACAGTCTACCACAGTCTACCATAGTCTTACCATATCAACCCAATTATTGACTACAGTAGTCTGTGGAAGTCTGCAGCAGCACTCCATAGTAGCCCACAGTTTCTGCAGTGCTGGTAGAGATGTTTATGTTCTGTGTAGCACTGCTGCAGCACTGCCACAATCTACATGCAGTACCTACAGTCTACCACAGTCCACTACAGTCTGACCAAGCTCACTATATCAATCCAGTTACTGACTGTAGTCTTGATGCCAGCAAGTGCTGTAGTCTATGATAGTCTACCATAGACTACTGTAGTCTACCATAGTCTCCCTTAGTCTACCGTAGTCTTCCATAGTCTACCATAGTCTCCCATAGTCTACCGTAGTCTCCCATAGTCTACCGTAGTCTCCCATAGTCTACCGTAGTCTCCCATAGTCTGCCATAGTCTGCTGTAGTCTACATAGCCTTATTGTAGCCTTATTGTAGCCTACCATATCGCTACCATAGTCAATCATAGCCTGATTGTAGCCTATCATAGCCCTCTCATATCAACCATAGTATACATGGAGTCTGCTCATAGGACTATTGGTACTACAAATTTGTGACATAAAAATGATATATTATTCACAATTAATAAATACATTGGGAACTACTACTACTGTAAGCAAGGCACGGCCATGGCGGTGGTGACAGGGTCGCAGTCGCAGGGCCGGGGTTGGAATGTGGCGTGGTAGGACTTCCGTACGACGTGGCGTGGCGGGGTTTTCTACGCTGTGATGGGGATGGCGCCACGACGGGGGGACTTGGGTGTGGCGGGCGGGCATGGTGACGGAGCGTCGCGGTGAGGGAGTCGCAATGTTGGTCACAACCGGGGTCGCGGCGTGGCTTGGGCGCCGTGTTGGGGCGATGTGGTGGGGTTTTGCGTTGGGGGTGGCGCCACGGCGGGGCTTGTGCATGGAAGGGTAGCAATGGTGTCAGGGTGGCGGTCGGGGTAGTGGTGTGGCAGCGGGTTGGCATTCGCGGGGTCTTGTGCGCTGTGTCGGGGATAGCTACGGCGGGGCTGGTACGCAGCGGGTCAGTGTGGTGGCGGAATGGTTAGGGTGGTGATGAGGTCACACCTGTGGCGGTATTGGGGTTGCAGCGTTACGCCACGGCGGTGGCTCGAGGGGACAGTAATGTCCTGTCCTGCAACAGTTAAAAGTGAACGGAAAAGAAAAAGAAAAAACTTATCGATTATGTACGTGTCCTGGTGGGCGCAGCGTGGCCGCGGTGTCGGTAAGGCGGGTGAGCGAGGGTGAGTGCGAGAAGGGGCTTTGCATGCGTTTTTACCGTTGTCCTGTAATGCGTTGGTTCATGGTGGAGCAGAGAAAAAAAAAACTCAACTGGATTTGTCACGAGGCGTGTAAGCGGGTCAGGCACACGTCGGAAAGGTGGGGGTGGTTTTGAGGACATAGCCGCAGAGGTGAGGGTTTAGGGCTGCAACACCAGTGAGAAACGGAGCGAAACCAAAAAAAAAAACTTACACAGTGCCGAAGCCCAGATCGTTGTCCACCAGTCGTCGGCTCCGTCTTTGTGCCTGCAGAGGGCTGTGGTCGTCCCTCTTTGCGTAGGCCGTGGAGGTGGTCGGTTGCCTGTGGGAGTATGTAGGTGGTCCTTGAAGATATCCGTTAAGAAAGAAAAGAGAAAAAAAGAAAATCCCTCGTGGGGGGTGTTCACGCGGGAGTCAACAGTTGCACAAATAGACGGCTACAGTACCGGTACACTCAGTGACACCTTCCCACGCCACAGATTAAGCCCCCGCTCGACCAGGCGCTCGACACGTCAGCACAACAGTGTCCCTTTCTCGTCCTCACCATGTTGCCTCAAAAGCCTCTGCTCCGACGCCGCCACTCTATGGCCCCACCACTCCATTTGCAGGCATCATGACAGTGACCATGATGTCACTCATGGCCAAATCCTGGTGCATTGAGGTATGTTTTTTTTTCTTCTTTTAATCGTTTTTTGCAGAGCATTGTCAACACAGCCGTCATGTCATTGACATCCAACGTTCAGCTCGTTGGCTGTGTTTCTTTGACCCAGGAATCCCGCTAAGTGTTTTTCTTATCCTTTAAATTAACTAACTACATTGTTTCTTTCTTCTAGATTTCAAACACCCTGAGGTTCACACGGCGTGCAACCATGACACCACGACAACCGACGCAGCCTGCAAGCCCCCCTGCGTCACTAAGACGCCAACACGGCGGCGCGCAAACCTTGCCGTGCACTACAGCACCGACACAGCAGCACGCAAGCCCCGCCATGTCACCACGACACCGACGTGGCCTGCAGTCCCCGCCGCGTCACTATGACGCCAACACGGCGGCATGCAAGCCCCGCCGTGTCACTGCGACACCAACACGGCGGAATGCAAGCCCCGCCGTGTCGCCACAACATCGACACAGCGGCATGCAAGCCCCGGCATGTCGCCACGACACTGACGCGGCCTGCAAGCCCCGCCACGTCGCTACGACGCTAACACGGCAGCATGCAAGCCCCGCCGTGTCGCCACAACGCCGATGGCAGCAAGGCAAGCGGCGAGGTGAGGGATACAATAGCCTTTGTAGTTTACAAGTAGTACAGTAATGTATTAAACATACATGCTAAAATAGATTGGAGATCACTCTTCTTGCAGTTTCTAGCAGTACCCTACGCTTCCGCACTTGCTCGCACTTTCTCGCGCTTCCTGCGCTCTCCCACGCTCTTGCGCGCTTTCTAAGCGCCGCGTTCCCGCGCGCTTCCCCGCTTTCCCGCGCTCAGCTTCCCTCTCTTCCTGGACTCTCCCCTTTGCATTTTAGTGCTCTCCTGTTTATCTGATGCACCCCATTCCTTAGTTTACATTCCACAGTATATAGCTCATGTAATTACAACTTTACACCTCAAGTTATAGCAGAGACTTTCCCTCACAGATTTTGGACTTTTGAGCTCAGTGAAGCTCATCATTTGTGCTCCTCAGCATGCTGCACTCATGCACGGTCTTAGTGACTCAAGCATAATGCATCCCCAACCCTGGCAGCCACCCATATGAGGTTTTGTGCTACACTCACATGTGCACGACTGTTTCTGACCACCTGCAATCAGCCGACCCCATTCCCTCTCCCGACATTGCTGCACTTGCGTGCAGCTCTAGCCTTTCAACACCAATGCACCCGTGACTGCTGCGGACCTATATACAACATCTTGCACCCCATGGGGGCCTGCGCGACTGCTCATGACACTTCACACCCCCCCAACCCTGCGTATCTCAGACATGCTCCCTAGAAATCACTACATGTCTAGACACTATAGTATCTACTGTAACTGCAACAGCTACCATATCTACCACCACTACCAGGTCTACAACAGCTACAAGTCTGCAATTACTACTGACATCTACTATACCTATAATAACTACAGCATCTACAGGTTTGCTACCAAGTGACCCAATCAACTACCAAACTTGAATAGCTATGATGTCTACAACACCTATAGTCTCTACCATGTCTATCAGGTATTTCAGGGTTTGCTACCAACTCTCTACCAATCTACTACCAAATAACTATGGTATCTACAGTATCTACAGTCTCTACCATGTCTACCAGTTTGCTACCAAGTCTCTACCAAGTCTCTACCAATCTACTACCAAATAACTATGACATCTATGACATCTACAGTCTCTACCATCACTACAAGAATTTCTGGGGTGGCCCAGGGTTTGCTGATGCATCCACCCGCATTCTGCGGCGATGCTATCTGCACCCATATCCGCATCTGTGAAGCCGCCGAATCCTGCGACCCCTGCGGCACTCAAAGCACCGTCATTCGACATTGCAGGCGAGGGGCACCTGCTGCAGGACATCGTTGACAAGGCACTCGTGCATGGTGTGTGGATCACGGGCGCGCGGCGTCTTCGCGGGCAGAAATTCGTCAAAGCGCGCCCGAGCATCCGCCTCACCGTCACGGCTACTTTCGCGCAAGGAGAGTGAGCGCGCAGCTAGCGTCATCTGGGCCGCCATCACGAAGGTGCTCGCAAAGCGCAAATGAGTGCTCCTGTTTCCCCCGCTCACCAATCCAGAGCTCTCCAGTCGTATCTTTTTTATTATCCTGCTCTTTACAGTCAATATCACTCTCCTAAACTTGGGTAGAACGTTATCTATTCCGGTAATACACGCGTGCAGCTAGTGGTTTGCGGGCTCGGCTTCAAAGCCCAAGGCCAGCCTAAGACGGCCGTCCAAAACCGGGACGGGACTGGGACGAGAAGTGGGTCCTGGCAGGGCTCTTGGCCCAGTCTTCACTTTTGGCACTCGGCTCTCACGGTCCCACGTCCGAGGCCTCGATTGTTGGAGACGCGCGTCCTAGGCTCAGGATTCCCTGGGATTCACGACCTATGATAGATGCCCGCCGCTCTGTATCTGCGCCTGTCAATGCCTTCAAAATTGGATCCACTCCGGACCCTTCGGAACCGCATCCACCCATCATCCCTTCACGGGTGTATTCACCCCTTCGCAACCTCATCCGCTCGTTCTACACCTCTGGATTTTTACTTCAATTCGTTAGTCGTTACACTAATGTCGTGTTGTAGTACTTATAAATAGTATTTTTCGTCCCTCACAAACCACCTTTGCGATGTCCACTCGACGGTCTCGACCTGTGCAGGCGCGTCCCAACTGGCAACAAATCTGGCCGTTGACAATACTGGTGAGGCTGGGCTCACATCTCATCGCAGGCTATTGTGTCTGCCTCTGCATGCGGCCACTGTGGTCTGCAACTGGCCTCACGTCCAAGTCGTTCACAACCTGAAGGTTAGTCTTGATTTCTCGACCCAATTTCCATTAATGTATTCATGTCTCATACAGGTCATGTTACGTGTGACAACGCCGGCAACAACTCCACCATGTTCCAGGGGTTTGCGCGCTGCTTTCCATCAAAACTGGGCTGATCTCAAACGTTGTCAGATAAAGTACGTGCCTCCCTTTCTGTTCTTGTATTTGTACTGACTCCATAACCCCGCTCTTGACCCCGCTCAGGCTTATTCGTCTAGGTCTCTCGCACACACATAATCAACCTGGCAACCCAAGTCTTGATCAGACTTGATCTCAGCGCGCAGCAAGTCCGGGTATTACAACAGCGATCCTGACATTGAGGACTCAGGATTGATCGAGCAAGATGAAATAGGGATCGTCTGGGTCATATGTATTAGGGTATGTATGTGCACCAAGTCGTGTCAATCAGCAAGCGTACCTGTTGATTTCATCTTTTAAAAAAAATTCTTACTGAAGGAAGTATGGCCGCCTCCTCCCCCACCAGCTGGTTCTAGCCCCTGTTACATGATGAAGAGTGGACGCAAGTCCATCGCTTCTACAATCTGCTTCAGGTATGTTCTACGCATTCTACTCTGATTTTTGACGGTGTTGATGCTTCACTGATAGCATGCCGACAGTGCACAACAAGTGTTCTCCGCTACATCAACGCCACCACTTCCACTGGATATTGCCCTCCCGGCATTTGAAGACTGTATGCATCGTGGGCGAAGAGAATAATGACAGCGACAATGTGACTACGACAGTGATGGGGTGACCACAAGGCAACCATGACATCCACCGTGACGGCGAGGGGACGATGAGTCATGATGACCACAGCCTGAGGGAGACGATGGCGATGAGTTTCACATGTAGCATAGAACTGTTTGATGTTCGTAGAGAAATAGTAGTTATACATCAGCAAAAATACAAGTGGCTTTTTTGGGCCCTTCGCAGCTTCCGGAAGTGGCAAAAGCAGCAGAAGCTGGGAAGGGGTTTCCGCTTTCGGCAGGCATGGCCTAAATCTTCCAAAGGGCTGCTGGAAGGGTAATACCTTCCAAAGCCCTACCAGAAGGGTACCTACCTGTTTGCAGCTTTGGCAAAGATACCGAGAAGGTCACTCTAAAGATCATTCGAAAGAGCATGAAAAAGATAATATATTCTGGGTAAATACTACATGGAACACACTACACTTAATATACCATTGCAGTTACCGCTGCCATTCCTGTTGATGTCCTCACCACTGCCACCTGCACCACTGTCCCTGCCATCGCCCCAGTCATTGTCCTCACCACGGCCATTGCTTTCACTGCCGTTACATTCATTGTCTCCGTCATTCCCATCTCCATCACCGTTGTGACCGCTTCATCATCATCGGTACATCATTGTCATGACTGCCATTGCTGTTGGGACCAGCCAGTCGTGACTGCAGTCGTCGTCGCTTGCAGCATGGTCATGTCAGTCATTTTCATGGTCACACTGGGCTCACATTGGCCAAACAGCGGCGGTAGTGGCAGTGACGTGGCGGTCGATCTTGTGAACATATGTGGCAGACCCACACCGATTCATAGAAGAGTTGTCAGTTAGTGGCGGTACATGGGGTGGATGGGTTCGGACTTACATTCATGAGGTCAATGCAGCGGCACGTTGCGAATGGTGGCAGCTATTGAACAGGGTAGCCTGCAACTGCACAAGGGGAGGGGATGGCGGCAGTATTGTGGCGCCATTGTCCTGCCTAGAATCAATGAGATGAAAAAAAAAAAAAAAAAAATGTAGCTAAATGTTTTGTAAGCGGGTAGGGCAGCAGCGAGGAACTTGGGTCCACGCAGAGCAGGAGTGGTAGGGGGTGAGGCGTTGGCTGACGTGGCAGGGTGGCCTGTGGATGCGGAAGTGGAGGTGTCGGAGGTAGAGGGCAGGAAAAGACTTACTTTTGGTACTAGGTACGGTGGGGACCCGTGGGGCAGAGTGATGGCTTGCATGTACTCCCGAGGCGTGTTTGGGCAGACCACAACGGGGAGGGGGAGGTGGCATGGGGCGCGAGTGTGGGGAGAAGGTACAGGACTGGGGTGGTAGCACCAAAGGAAATCGTGTCTGGATGTTGCAGTCATGGAGTGTGGTAGCGGCGGTTGGGTCGATTGGGTCGGTTGGTTGTCGGAATGGGAAAAACGATTCCCACGATCGGGCCAATCAACAAACATGACTTGTTTTTTTTTTTTTGGTCAGCCACTTCTACGCAGACCCGACTTAACTATCCCAGCCGCCATCGTCCTCCCCTCAACTGCTGCCGCCGTACCCACCTGGCTCCACAAACGATTTGGATAAGTTTTTTCTTTCTTCCTTTTTCTTTCCATCTCGCCTCAAGTCGGTGCAGGACAACGACGACAACACCACTGTCGTTCCCTTCCCTCGCGCGCACCGGCCACACCTGCTCGCCAACCGCCACAGCACTCGTGGCACGCCACCGCATCGACCCCGTCCCATCGCCCACGCACCAACGCACCGACCCCATGATGCCCCACTGCTACCAGGTCATCGCCACAACCGCCCCAGCCGCCTCTACCCCGACTGCGCCACTGCCTCCCCGATGCTAATGGCTATGGCGTTGGACGACGCTACCGCGAGGTGACAACGACAGCGGCAAAGACAACAGAAATGGTGACGGCGATGACATGACCACAACACAGCGACGGCGACTGCAGCCACAACCGCACCAGCGGTAGCAATCGTGGTGGCAATGACAACGGGGTCAGCGGTGGCGGCAGCGACGGCGACGACGGAAGTGATGACAATGAGGACTTTAGTGATGTCGACTGGCAGACTGCTGCTGCGACAATGGCGGTGACGAGAATGGAGACGGCAGTGACAAGTCCTGGTTGAATGGACTAGATCTGTTAACGAATATGTAGAATTATTAAGTGTTGGTATCAATATGATGTATTGTAAAACTGAGAAGCTCGAAAAGTGGTTAGTGGTTTGGCAGTGATTTGAAAAGCTCGAGAAGGTATGGTGGAAGTAATTGGAAGGGGCAGAAAAGAGGAAGGGCGCTGAAGGGGAAGGGGAAGGGGATGTGATTTTTCTGATGCTATTCAATAGTGGTACTACAAAGACGCGGCCAGCCGTGGCTTTAGGCCGAGACTGGCCTAAGACGTTGAGGCCCACAAGTAGAGTCCCAGTCCCTCTGAACTCTGGGCCTCAAGCCCCCCTAAGACGAGCCTAATGGCAGGCTTTCAGGCCGGGACGGGCCCGCAAACCACTACACGGTGCAGCTAAGCATACATCAGTTAGGAAGCATTGAACACTTGTCGCCAAGCCGTGTGAAACGTGGTCAATATGCAAGTCGCGCTTCTTCGCATGGGGTCTAACACTAGCCTTCCCTTTTAAGGTGTATATAGCTCTGAAATTTCGATGTGACAGGGGAACGTATATTCTGTGAGGTTAATCAACTCATCAACTCAGCAGTGGCACTTCCGGCCTCGTCTAGCAGTTTTATAAAGAATTCTCTTATTACAGTAATAGATTTCTACGTGTCGGTAACAAGGTCGGCAACTGAAACGCGGACGCAAAATCTACGGCCGGGCCACAGCACCGTATTCTAACAGCAGTTTCGTCATTTCATCGTGTCCATTTGACGAGGCCACCTGAAATGGCGTCTTGCCCTTCTGGTCCATCTCATCTACATTCGCTCCGTAACTGAGTAGCAATCGAGCGATCTCAAGTAACCCCATGGACGAGGCCCGATGTAACGGAGTCGAGTGGTTGTGGTCACGTGCATTTGGGTCCGCCCCATGTTCCAGTAGTCGCCGCACGATGTCAATCAAGATGTCAATCTCCTCCTTCGGACGATGGCCAATGGTGTCGAGTAACGGTGTTGTGCCATTGTTACACCACGTGTTGACGTCTGCGTTGTGTTCGAGTAGCACTTGAACAACCTTGAGATGCTTATGGAGTGCTGCCATGTGCAGCGGTGTCAAGCGGTGACTGTTCCAAACATTTACATCTGCGCCATGATCGAGTAGCCACCGCGTGATGTCGATGCGTCCAAACATCGACGCAGTGTATAGTGGAGTCCTTTCGTGATCGCCTCGAACATTCACGTCCGCGCCATGCTTGCAGAGTAAATTCGCGACACCGAAGTGTCCCTTGTGCAAGGCCGCCGGAAGCGGGGCTAGGATGTGACCACCACCTGCATTTACTTGTTTGGGATGTTTCATGATCAGACGTTCTGCCAGCTCATAAAATCCACAGAATGCGGCATAGTAAAGCGGAGAACCAACACCCTGTGGCCGCATGATGGGGGAGAAATACCCCCAGCGTTTGTCAATGTCGTGTGCCCGGAGCCACGCTGCGAAATGTGGCTTGGAGCTGTCGAACAGGTCGTCCATCCCATCCTGTACGCGTGATGACACCTTGTCAAATAGTGCATGGTCCACCCAATGTTGAGCAGCGTATTCGACCAGAGGAAACCCTTTCGCATCAACGTATTTGTCCAGCCGGAGAAGTGTTCCCAGGCACGCCTGCGCCAGGATCGTATGCGCCGCGTCGAGATCAATATGAAACCGGGAAATATCGCCTTGAGATTGTGCGAGACGAGGTGATGTAAGGTATTCTTTCACCGAAAAGTGCGAGAATTGCACCACCCGCGAATCACGACTAGGGACGATGACGATCAAACTCGAACACGTCGAAAGTACGGCTTCCTCTTGATCGTCCCACCGCCAGTCATCCTTCAACTTCGGGATCTTTCCTGAGCCTGACCCTTGAAAATCGAATGCCAGTAGCTCCGCAAGCTCCTCGACTCGAAGCGGTCGGACAGCGACCGCAAGGCACTGTAACAGACGACGGGCGTTATCCTTTTGAGCTTTATTGATGCCCCGCAATATCCGCTCATATGTCTCGTCCAGGGTCTCGGGCAATTCATTAAGAAATTGACGGAGGTTCGGTGGGAAGCAATGTTGCAGCGCGTCCAACTGGCAAAATACCCATCTGAACCTGAACAACGACGTAAGAAACGATATTAACATAGAACTCGATGCTCTCACATTCCATCGGCCCTCTGTGTCAGCGTCTCGATCACCAAATTTCTATCATCCGCTCTCCATCTCCTCATTGCCGTACTCAGGGACGAGTTGACGACATTTTGAACGTAGTCGGCGATGTCCGATGTTTGTCCACGTTGGTCATGTAGGGAAAGTGAACGAGACGCCAGCGGGTCGAGGACAGCTCGGATGTCAACTTCTGGGCGACTCGTCGCGCAAATGTGAAGTCTTTGGAGGCCAAGGTCAATGAGTTCCTTCACGAGTTGGAGGACTTCATGACGGGGAGATGGGATTCCGGGAGAGTCCGGACATTCGTCGAGCGCATCCAGGACAATGAAAGTTGGGCCCTGTGCCAGTAGTCTTAGCATCTCTTTCAGACATTCCTTCAAAGTGTCGTCACTCGGCTGTCGAGAACCATCTTCGTGTATCTTGTAAACGTGGTGGAGAATGTCACAGCAAGGACTAGAGCGAGTAGAAAGCTGGCACACGAGAGAAAGTAACAGGTCGTGACAGGTTTGCTTTTTGAGATCCTTGAAATCGAAGTAAAAGTAGGCCATGATGGCGGATCCGGTTTCGCATACAGCCACGATGTCTTGAATGACGGAGGAACTGGCAGAAATAGGTTCGTCTGGAAGCAGGCAAGGAACAACTTGAACGTACCAGATAACGCTTTTCCCCGAGCCCGCTACGAAAATCGGAGTCCGTCAGAAAGCGCGAGGGTGAAAACGCTGATAGAAGCGCACGTTTTCCGTGGATCCACAAGAGGGAGCCAGTGGACTTCCATTCGATGAAGTTACTGCCTTGGAAGAACCACACGGCGGTTCCCTTGTGTTGGGCCTTTCGTGCAATGTTGTGGTTTGTGGACGGATCCGCGGGGGAGAGCCACGCTCGTAGGAGATGTGTTATCTGGTTCCCTATGAGTGTAGATTTACGGTAAGCGCTAGTGAGCGACGGCGAGGCTAGGAGATGACGAACATTTGATTTCGTCTACGCTGTTTGCAGTCTGTTGGGTGATTGTCTTTAGTAGACTCTTTACTTCCGTCGCCACCAGTCTTGCCTCTATGTCATCTAGAAGTAAAAATGTTAGAAGGTATTGGTGGCCCACTCGACACGCGTCGCGCACCGTCAATGACTACTTGGACCTTTTCATCGACGCGCTGCACTCTGTCGCCGATACGCTCTACTTTGTCATGTATATCCTCCATTTTGTCGCCCACGTCATCTACTTTATCACCGATGTCGTCTAACTTGTCGCCCACGTCGTCCACCTTGTCGCCAATGTCGTCTATCTTGTCGCCCATATCGTCCACTTTGTCGCCTATGTCGCCTAATTTGTCTCCCATATCGTCTACTTTGTCTCTCATGTCTTCTACCTGGTCGTGTATGCTCTCCACTCTACCGCCGACTACTTTCACGTCGTCGTGGACAATGTGTGTGATCTTCAGGACCTCTGCAAGCGCCATTCGGGCCTCCTCTTGCGTCAATCTGTCCAGCTTCTTTACCGCATCCTCCAGATCAGCCCTTCCGGCCAATTTCTTCAGGAACTTTTCTACGCGTACTTCAGTAGAGACCAATAAGACGGTCAATCGGAAACTCACTTGCTGATCCCCGCTTTAGCTCTTTCGTCGCAATCCCAAATATCGTAAGTATCTCCGTCATTATCTCCGTGATTATGTCTGTCATCGCCGTCGTCGGTGTCACCTCTGTATAATTTTCGAGTCGTTTGAAAAAGAACCCTATGCGTTCGAACAGCTCTGCGAGAGCGTCTTTACTCGCCGCAACATCCTTGGCCACCTATAAGAGTTCCAGCATCAGAACGATCTGCGTGAAGAATGGATAGGATACTTGCTGAAAGAAATACACCGATGCCTGCAAAGATCATTTTTGCAGGCGAAAATACCTACAAAACATAGATCAGAAAGGTTTCCGTTATCTCGATGTAGAGACTTACCAGACTGGCGTCTTCAGAGACGGCGGCTGAAAACGCGTACAGG
This sequence comes from Lactarius sanguifluus, assembly GCA_021527775.1. Lineage (NCBI taxonomy): Eukaryota > Fungi > Basidiomycota > Agaricomycetes > Russulales > Russulaceae > Lactarius > Lactarius sanguifluus. The sequence goes on along the minus strand of JAKEYF010000344.1, from coordinate 9,898 downwards.
ACGTTTATAGTTGGGATCAGCCACTTTGTCAATCTCTCATCGCCACTATGAACTTGGTCGAATTCCCGAACTTGGTCTTGAAGCAAGGCAAGGATGGCGCTGGTTGAGTCGCATGACTGCAACTGGGGGGCAAGTGGGTGTGCGAGAAGATCCTTCTTGGTCTGCTTTTGATACGATTTCAGGGCAGCTTGGAAAATGGCTTGGAAGCGTGGGGAAGCTGCAGCTGTGGTTGGTATCTGGGACATGACAGGAGTGTCGACTGCGGAAGAAGTTGCCATATGGGGAGGGCGACCCGCCTACAGGTGAGGACGGGAACGAGGAACGCTGTACTGTGTCTGTACACCGCCAGGACATCGGTGACTGCCGATGCAAACGTGGGCCTAAACGATAGGCGCGAAGATAGACGCGTAGAGACCTTGGGTATTTGACTCGGAATGGAAACTGCTACCCACGCTCGGGCGGTCTCAGCTACCACTGGCAGCAAACATGAGAAGCCCACATTCTCTTAACTTACAGCCCCGACGCAAATTGTAACACCGCCCTTCCCAACGACTGGTACTTCGACGAGCGTTTATCAACTAGACACGGGTTTGTCGAACGGCCGGAGTTGTACACTACCCGTTCGGGGTACGCAAGACCAAGACGCCCATTCCTCCTGTCATCTGTTCCCGGCCCCATTTAGTTATGAACAATGCGCTCGTCGCTTCCTCACACTTTTCATGGGCACCAGCTCTCCCAGTGCCATCCGTGAACTCCTCTTCCCACCTCATGCCCGTCCCATTGGCAGTCTCCTCCGTTCGCCAACCTACCAACCCTACTCAGACTCGGTTTAGGGGTCTTAGATCTGCCTCCAGCCGACAGGACTCACTCCCTTCTGCAGGCCCGGGGGCCCACGACATCAGGGTTATCCCACCTTCCCATGAAGCTCGCACTCTTGTCCTGTGCTTTGATGGGACGGGAGACCACTTTGACGCGGATGTGCGTGCATATATGCCCTCATTGTCTGCCCATGTGCTGCTCGCTGACCAAGTTCCGTTCAGAACTCTAGTATCATACAGTTCTTCTCTATGTTAAAGAAGGACGATAAGAGCCAACAGCTTACCTACTATCAGGTCGGCCACAAGACACGAGGCTCACTTCTATAACATGTGGCTCATCCGCCATGCTTCTATAGGCTGGCATCGGGACGTACATGATTCCAGAAGTCGCATCGCCACATATGGCAAAAGTGAAGAAGAACATCGATATGGCCATCGGTAGTCACCTTGATGCGCACGTTATGGGTGCGTCCTAGTAGACGGCTACAGTCCTCGGCACGCTTACAATCACACTCGTAGGGGGGTATGAATTCCTGATGGAGCATTGTACGTTCTTTGATAGTCGTAAATGAAATAGCGTTTCTTATCTTGGTTGTTAGACCACACCGAAGACAAGATATGCATTTTCGGATTTTCCCGTGGTGCATACACCGCTCGGGCGCTGGCAGGCATGATTCACAAAGTATGCTGTTGCGTCTGTGGATCCGAGTAATCGTGGCTTACTCGGCTGGCACAGGTTGGTTTGCTTCCCGCGGGTAACCACCAACAGGTTCCCTTCGCGTACAAGATGTTCACTCGCAACGACGATATCGGTTGGTCTCAGAGTACCCTGTTCAAGAAAGTATTTTCGATGGACGTTGAGATAGAATTCATTGGCGTTTGGTATGCTCATTTTCTTTGCCGATGGCCTTTTCAGTCTAATGCACTCTGTAGGGACACAGTCTGTTCCGTCGGGTTGGTTCCGCACACCCTCCCATTCACACACTCCAATACTGCTGTTCGTTACTTCCGCCATGCCATCTCACTCGACGAGCACCGTGCCAAGTTCAAGGCCAACCATTGGCACCTGGAGCACGAACGCAACCATAAAGGAACGAAACTCGGGGAGATGCCGAGGTCAAATCAGCGTCATCCTTATTATCACAGCGGCCATCATCGCCAACACGACCATAAAAAGCACGGCGAAGACCCCGAGAACGGGCATTGGAAGACTGATGTGCGCGAAGTTTGGTTTGCTGGATGTCACTGTGGTACGCGTAATCGTTTCGGGGCAGCACCCCCGATCTCATGTCGTCATACGTAGACGTCGGCGGAGGGTCTGTCCCGAACGGTACACGAAACAGCCTCGCCAGAATTCCACTTCGTTGGATGATTCGCGAGTGTTTCCGTGCCAAAACCGGAATTCAGTTCTTCCGTGAATCTTTCAAGGATATCGGCCTCGATCCCGAAACACTTGTAGACCCTAAACTCTACGCACCACGCCCGCCTGCACTGGCGCCATCTGTTGCTCAAGTCGCCCGAGTTCGGGGTTCGGCCCATGTTACGGAGCCAACTGATGGGACCCTAACGGACCAGGCGCCAGCTCCGCCAACTGCGGCTCCCACTTTCAAAACAGAGGAGGACGAAGAACTCGTAGACGCGCTCAGTCCGATCTATGATGAATTGAAGATATCGAAAACATGGTGGATCCTCGAGGTTATTCCAATGCGCCATCGTGAGCAGAATCGGAGTGATTATACGTGGAAGTACTTCTGGAAGTACGTATTTGTGTCTATCACTATTCTTCGTCATTCAGACGGGTATGGCTTTCCCGCAGAATGAACACGGGCGAAGGACGCACTGTCCCCAAACCAATCCGTGAAAACGGAGAGAAAGTCTATGTGCACCGCTCTGTAAAGATTAGGATGGAAGCTGAGGGACTGAAAGGCGGGAAGTATGTACCCAAGGCGAAGTTCCAGGGTTTTGACCACGAATGGGTGGATTAATGGACGGATCTTGACATATGCTCCTGATGATGATCAACTGTTGTATATTGAATCTTTTACATTACTAGGCGTCGACTTCGTCGACTGTAACCTTGCTTGCTGGTCTTATCGGTTTGGGTGACGGTGTTTGTGAGTGCCGAGAAGGATCGATGCCCAGACGCACGCGGGATGGTTATACGTTCCTCATAGAGGAACACATCCTTAATGGCATACTCGTGACCAGATGGGAAAGTCGCTTGGAAAATCGGTCATTTCAAGGGTTTTCAAGTGTCCAAAACCAGCCTCCCTCGGGGAAGGGTTTTCCCTCACCAAACTCTCAAAAGACCCAGGGTTTTTACCTTGGTCGCTTTCTAAACGCTAGTACGCTATTCCGCGCTCTCTGAGTGCTTGGTTCCTCTCTCACTCTGGACTCTTCCCTTTGTGTTTTAGCATTCCCATTTCCCCTATTATCTAATGCACCCTTTCCCCCACCTTCCCTATTCATGTAACTACCACATTTACACCCCAAATTAGTAGAATAGACTTCTCCTCTCAGGCTTCAGGCTTTGAGGGCTCAGTGTAGTACTTCCCTTGCATGCTCCAGTGTGCCGCACTTCCACACTGCCTTAGCAACTCCAGCGTGACACGTTCCTGACCCTGATGGCCACCTATACAAAGTTTTGTGCCACACTGAAGCATGTGCGACCATTTCCGACCACCTGCAACCAACCAATCCCGTTTCCATTCCCAACCTTGCTGCACTCGCCCACAGCTCTAGCCCTCCAATACCAACGTGTCCACAGTTGCCGCAGACCCATATTGTCACAGTGCAGCCGGGACGCAGCCAGAGAGAGTACTGGAAGGACGCGCAAGACGATGCCCAGTGGGCACGCGAGGTACATGGAGCCACAGCAGTGCTCGAACGCCTGCTGGAGTCGGGGGAATACCCCACAGATCATGTGAAAGTGGGACGATTGGTGAGCTCACATGACCCTCATCCACCACAACGCTACCAGGAGCCTTGGGAATAGGGTTCCTATATCAGCCGTCATGTGACCCCAGCACGTGACCTGCCTCGAATGGTCCGGAAGAGCCTAGATGAGCTTGCGCCTAGGTTGAGGCTGGAATGTGAGTCCGGATGAGCTTGAGCCCGGACGCGGTCTAGATTGTGACCCCATGACTGTATGGCTGACTGATGCGAATTGAGAGCGAGTTATGCTATTGGACAGGTATATTAGGATTCAGTATTCGAGTGGAGCTTGAAAGCCCCTCACTGTAGTATAAGTAGAGGGCTGAGGATGCGTTGTAGTCCTTAGCTTTGATATCTTGTGTCAATCCTTCCCTGCTGTGGAGATTGTATAAAGCTAGATTCCTCATTGACCATCCCCTCCTTTGACATCTGTGCTAGTGTGCCGGTTATCGCCACTAAGCATTCCGCTTGCCGTCGTGCTTAGTCATTGCCGATGCCTCGTATCTTATCATTATTGCCTTCATCATTGTCATTGCCTTGGTTGGCCACGCCCTGCGTATCGCCCTAGCCATTGCCTACAGGATACTGAAGACGTTCGAACACGTGCAGCAGCAGCAAACAGGCATTTAGGACAACGTCCGGAAGGAACATAACACATATTCAACAGCTCGTGCCCCATGAAGGCCTGTGCGATACTGATAATTGGGTGTCTTCTTGTTTTTTTTGGGTCTCTACTCGTTTTTTTTTCTGTCACTCCTATTCACTACCTCAATAATTATATTGACCTCTATGATGATGGGCTCCCCCTTCGTCTGCCCCACACCTGTACACACGCATGGCCTTTGCCACTCGGTCAACTCAGTCTTGTCTTGCTTGGTCTTGTTCGGTCACGTGCACCCATTCAGTCAATTCGGTCAGTTTGGTCAACTCGGTCAACTTGATCGTCCTTGGGAGCTGTCCCAGCTCACCCCCCCCCCCCCCCTAACACATCACGTGACCACAAATCCAAAATCTCGGAACCCAAAATAAATTTTGGCTCAAAAATTATGTAACTTATTACAAACATGAAAATGACATAATCATGTTTTTTTATTATTATTTGTGTGGTGCAAATATAGTACAAACAAAAGCAAATAAGGTAAGCAATGCCACATATCGTATACAGCATTCAAACCCCTTCCCCTTTTTGGCATGCAGCCTGGTGCGCAGTCCCCCTTTGGCCCCCCTTTCCCAACCCTATACACAACACGAGTGTGGGACCACATGGGACAAGCCCCCCATTGCACCCCCACCCCAGTTGACTTGCGAAGGGGGGCCATGCAGGTGGCACGCGCCCCCTTTCCCCCTTTTCCCCCCTGCCCCCATTTGCATGCAATGGAGGCACAGGACAGGTATGTCCCTCTTGTCGCCCTCGTCCCCATTCACATCGAACAGGAGACCCGAACACCGCCCCTGCCCCTTGGCTCACAAGCGGGGGAAGGGCCCCACCCGTTCGCGCGCAATGGGGCTGCAACAGGTATCTCCCCCCTGTGCCTCCCTCGTTCATGTGCGAACAGGACACATGCATGTGGGACAAGCCCCGCCACTGCAGCCCCCACTCCTGTTTGTGTGCAAGGGAGGGGAGGCGCAGGAATGAGGTGCAGCACGGGACAGGTATGTTCCCTGCCTCTGCCCCCCATTTACACATGAACAGGACACATGGCACAGGACAGTGCAGGGGGAGGCACGTGCAATGCCCCTTCCCCCTTCTTACTGGGGACTGCATGCGCTATGCCAGAGGCGGCGCAATGGCCCCTCTCCCCTGGCTTCCATGCAAAGGCAATGCGCAAACAAGGGGCGCGTGGGGGGACGAGAACAGGTGCACCCCCCACACCCTTTGTGCCCTGCCACCATTTGCATGCGGGCAGGGCACGCTCCAATCTGGAGCAGCGCCCCCTCTCCCCAGGTTGGCATGCAGGAGCAGCACCCGAACTGGAACACACAGAGTGGCCCCCCTCTTGGGGGCATGCTCAGCCCCAGCACGGTGCCCCCCCCCCTTCCCTGGTTCGTGCCAGGGAAAAATGCGCACAGGCAGCACCGCAGTACCCCCCCCCCTCCCACGGGTTCACGCACAAGGGCGAACATGAATGGCCATGCAGAAGCGACCCCCCATTCCCCGGGTTCGTGCCAGGGTGAAATGGACAAATGTGCACGGGCGGCAGTGTGGAACCCCCCTGCCTCTCCCGCAGGTTCACGCGCACGGGGAACGTGAATGGGCGGCCATGCAAAAGCAACCCCCCCTTCCCCTGGGTTCACATGCCAGGGCAAAACACCACATGGAGGTGCCCCCCTCCCCCATATGCACTCCAGGGGCACGCGGCCCCCTTCTTGCTTGCTACCCACACCTCTCAACTTAGACAAAAAAAGTACATAGTTTATGTAATATTTATTAAATAATAAACATATTTTTCTTTTGATTAAAATGTAAGCAAAACAAATGTTTGTTTGTTCTATATTTACACTACACAAATAAAACAAAAACAAAGAAAAAAGATGATGATGTCATATTTATGTTTGTAATAAGTTACATAATTTTTGAGCCAAAATTTATTTTTGGTTCCAAGATTTTGGATTTGTGGTCATGTGATGTGTTAGGGAGGGGGGTTAGTGTTGGGGAAGTTTGGTTCCAAACTGATCCAAACTCAGTTTGAACCAAACCCAAACTGGAAGTTTGGTTTGGGGTTTGGGATTTTCTGAAAAAAGTTAAATGGTTTGGTTTCCAGTTTGGGGGTCCCAAACTGAGTTCAAACCGTTTCAAACTGATTACATAATAAGCGCCCAACAAGCGTTTAATAATCACATTTAAACTCAGTTTGGTTCAAAATTAGTTCAAAATTGGTCCAAAACTGGTTCAAACTCAGTTGAAATCAAGTCTTAAATGGTTTGAGTTTGGTTTAAACTGAACCAAACTCAAACCAAACTGATTTGTAAGCAATTTGACACATTATTTGGGCGCTTATTTGGGCGCTTATTTGATCGGTTTGGAACGGTTTGGTTCAGTTTGGAGCAGTTTGAATCAGTTTGGTTCAGTTTGGTTTCAGTTTGGTTTCCAGTTTGGCAAAAATGGCCTCAAACCAAACCAAACCAAACTTCCCCAACACTAAGGGGGGTGAGCTAGGACTGCTGTCCTTGGGTATGCCAGTGACGGAGCTGCAGCCTCAGGCTCAAGCCTCTCTTTGTATTTCTGTCCTATATTCTAGGTGTCCATTTTTTTGAATAAAAAAAAATCTGGGTCCCATGTCATTGCTCACTACATCAAGTCTTCCCACCAGATCTATCCTGGTCGCACAGTCCTCCTAGCCCTTGCCATTTGCACCCCCATACCTATGCAGATAACAGTGAAAAACACTTTATCCAGTTTTCTGAGCAGGTTTGTCTGCTGAGTATCTCTCTGCTGATCCTCACTGACCCACATTCAACGCTGCAGGGGGTTGACGAGCTCGTAGATGAATGGACCCCAGAACCTCTAGGCATACCCCAGAAGAACATCCAATCTCACATTTGTACCCATGGTCTCTGGTGCAAATGGGCCCAGGCCGAAACTTGCCAACATGGGCAAGCACGTTCTTAATCTTGTCAGCTACAACTTCATGGGCCTTGCTGGCAACGAAGTTATCAAAGTGTGTGCGATAGAGGCTCTCCGGAAACATGGTGTTGATAGTTGTGTCCCTCCTGGGTTCTATGGTACTATTGGTGCGTTCCTGTGCTATCAATGCGCTCTTTCATTGTGGAACAATTTCTCTTTGCATATGACCACATGGACCTTGAGCGCTATATAGCGGACTTGTTCAGTACAGAGGTCTCGATTCTCTACTTGCTGGGGTTCTCAACAATACCTTGCATGATTTCCACATTTGCAAAGCATGGCGACATCATTATTGCCGACCGGGGTATCAATGTTGCCATTCAGATTCCAGAAGGGCTTGCAAATTTCGCGTTCTACAGTTTGTTGGTTCGGTCACAATGATCTCAAAAGCCTTGAAAACGTGCTCCTGGGTGTCGAAAAAGAACATCAAAAATGTCGCGGGCCTCTTACGAGACGATTCATTGTCACCGAGGGCATCTTTGAGAAGGATGGTGTCAAGGTGGATCTACCAAAACTTGTAAGTTTTGCGCGATCAGAAACAGTATGGACCTTATGAATATATCTGAGTCGAGCTGAAACACAAGTACAAGGAGCATGATGAACTGGACGTGGTCTTACCGAACTGTATAATGTCCCCGTATGTGTCTCTTTTACTTTGCATTGTCATATGTTGGCTCAAATCCACCGCAATGGCCATGCAAATAGTGATTCCGAATTTTGTGTTCAATGGAAGTCAACGACGCCAGGAGGCCGTACAACGACTATATTGACGGTGGATGGGCTCAAGCAGACGGTTGAGGTCAGGTGGGTCCCCCAGAGTAGTCTGGGGCGAGAAGGCCGGCTGGGAGTGAGATGGTAATTAGGGCCTCATAAACCTCATTGTCGATCCCTTGTGATTACTGAGTACTGAGTGGGCAAATGAACAGAGTAGTGGACCAGCTGAAGATGGCGCTGATGAATGTGCCTACTGACGAGCCTAGGGTGCAATGTCGTTCCCAGTTGAGCGGATGAGGTGCACTCATTGCAGCCACCTTTCTGCCAATTTTCAAATGGTCCTAAGACTGGTCAAAAGAACTTCAGCTTTTCACAGGATCAATATCAATTAATAATCGATAATGGACCGATGACTAATATACGATACCCGAGTCACTGGCACCCATCGTGACCTCTCTTTAGGTTTGACAAAGGTACGATTGAAGAGGGCATCTTGGCTTTGGCTGCAATTGCGAGTGTCGCAAAATGTGACTAACTCCGTCGAGAATGAGACTCACCCTTATGTTGTGTTCACTCAAATCATGTCCTCTGCCATCGATAGCTCAGCCTCCGCACTTGGGCCTCTCTTCGCAGTTCTGTCCTATCCTCTGATACAGGCAGAGTCTGTTTTTTTATAAGATACCTGGGTCCCATGTCGTCGCTCACTATATCAAGTCTCACCAGCATGACCCCGGTCGCACGGTCCTCGAAATACTCTTAGCCCTCTTTGCCATTTGCATCCTCCTTCAAGTTCACCCGAGCAGACAACAGTGAAAAGCACATTATTCACTTTTCAGCAAAGGTTGGTCTCTGAGTTTCTCTGCTGGCCCACACTGACACACATTCGATGCAACAGGAGGTCGACGAACTCGTGGATGAATGGACACCACAACCTCTAGGTGCCCCACTCTCTCCAGAAGAACAATCCGATCTCGCATCGGTGTGCGTAGTCTCTGGTGCAAATGGGCCTCGACCAAAACTCGCAAACACGGGCAAGCAGGTTCTTAATCTTGCTAGCTACAACTTCACGGGACTCGCCGGCAACGAAGTTATCAAAGTGTGTGCGATAGAGACCCTCCGAAAATATGGTGTCAGTTGCTGTGGCACTCCTGGGCACTACAGTACTGCTGGTGCGTCAGTGCTGTCGATGCACGTTTGCTGTGATGAACGGCTGAGGTTTGCAGATGTCCACATGGATCTTGGGCGCGATATAGCAGACTTCCTCGGTACAGAGACCTCGATTCTCAACTCACAGGGATTCTCGACAATACCTTCCATGATCTCTGCATTCACAAAGTGTGGCAACATCATCATTTCTGACCGGGGCATCAATTTTGCTATCCAGAAAGGTTTGCAGATTTCACGTTCTACGATTCGCTGGTTCGATCATAATGACCCGAAGAGCCTCGAAGACGTGCTCCTGAGCGTCGAAAAAGATCGTCAGAGACGTTGCAAACCGCTTACAAGATGGTTCATTGTCACCGAGGGCATCTTTGAGAAGGATGGTACCATGGTTGATCTGCCAAAACTGGTAAGTTGTGTGTGATCAGAGACAATACCGTTGCATCTGACTAGTTGAATAGATCAAGCTGAAACACAGGTACAAGTATTGTCTTATTCTCGATGAGAGCATCTCCTTTGGCATGGTGGGACGAACTGGACGCGGTCTTACGGAACTCTATAACGTCCCCGTATGCATCTCCTTTGTTTCGCTTTATTGTGTTTACTCAACTCAACTGTTCAGGCCACCCAAATAGACATGATTGTC
>JAKEYF010000343.1:0-59236 GCA_021527775.1 Lactarius sanguifluus | reverse complement strand
GCTCGGCGGGTGCTACGGCTCGACGGGGCCCTCGTCGGCGACCGCGACGGGCGAGCCGTACGCGACTACGTTCCCCGTGATCAGCATCTTCGATATGGTCCGCGCGCAGTTCACCCTGCTGGACCACCTTGGCATCGAGAAGCTCTATGCGAGCGTCGGATCTTCCATGGGTGCCATGCAGAGTTGCCGCCGGCTGGATGTTTCCGAAGCGCGTCGGGAAGTCGTCAGCATAGTGGCACGGCTCGCAGCAGCCCATCGAGCGTCGCTGTACGGTACGCACAGCGCAGTGGTACGTCATTTTAAAAAACATTTCCTATCCAATCGTTCGTTATCTCGGCACTGGTAGTCCTTATGGCCGACCCAAATTGGAACAACGGATTCTATTATGATGGCTTACCGCCACATACGGGCCTTAAACTCGCGCGTCGTAAGCGATAATATCTTTTCTGTATGTCACCTTGGTGCTTATGAACTCCCATTCAGAAATCGCAACAATAACCTACCGCTCGGGCCCAGAATGGGACATCCGCTTTGGTCGGAAACTGCGGGAAACGTCGTCTGAGGCAGTGGGAACGCGTACCCCCGCACTATGTCCTGACTTTCTCATTGAGACTTATCTCGACCACCAGGCATGTTCCTCGTCTTCCTTCACAGGAGCTTCCCTCTAATTGCGAAACAGGGAGAACAGTTCTGTCTACCCCTTATGATGCGAACTCCTTGATTTATATCTCCAAGGCAATGATCTGTTCCGACATGACAGAGCCTTCCCTCGCAGAGCTCGGCCTATCACCAATCACCCCCTGCACCGCCGGCAACTAGCGCCTCCGGACCTGTACGCGCGCACCCGCCGCCCCCCCAATCCTCCGCCGCACCTTCCCGCGCTCGCTAAGGGATTACGTCCCCTCGCGCACACGCCGGTTCTCATCCTTGGCGTACAATCCGACATATTGTTCCCTGTAGACCAGCAACGTGAACTGGCGGACGCACTGCGGATGACTGGCAACTCGCGCGTGAGCTACTACGAACTCGGCGGCGTCTGGGGCCACGATACTTTCCTATTAGATGTACAGAACGTCGGCGGTGCCATTAGAGGGTTCCTTCTTTAGCCCGAGATTTACCGGAGCATGAGAGCTGTACATATTTGGGCGCGGCTTGTGCCGACACCACCGACGCTATGATTTAAGTTATTTCGTTGGATTCGACTTCGATTTGATGAAACCGTTGCGGCGTCACTGTAACATTAGTTTTGGGTCGGCGGTCGGTTATGTACAGCCCGTATTAGGATCTTCGCTATTACCGTTCGGCGAGTTATCCCGGGAGTCCATTTGACCTTTTCCCTCAAAGCTTAGCCTTGATCGGGAGTGTCCGGGCTCTGTAACGAGATTGCGGGGAAGCATAAGAAGATGCCAACATATGTTGGGCGCAAACTACTTGTGTACATACACGTGGAGAGGGAGTGTACTGCTACTGTTCAAATTCACGACGTCACGGACTTTGCTAAGCAAGTGATACGGGATTGACATCAGCGCAGGATGTACGAACCCAAAAGTAGGTTATGTGGCCAACCATACGGGGGTGATGTATCAACGTCCAACGACTGACAACAGTGGTGAAGACATGTCCCAGTAACTTAGTGAGTTCAGAAGAAGAGCGGAAATGGTCGTACACGCTGCAGCCGCATAAAGAGTTCTGGATCACAAAAAAAGCTACAATAGAAATGAAGTAGTGTAGGTGGCGGAATACGGTAAAGTACAACTGCGTGTGTACGCAAATGCAGATGTTGCGGTGATGTCGCAGTGACGAACGTGGTACCGACATTGTCGGTTGTAGGCAATGGTATTGTATTACGTAATACGGGCGCGTAACGGTGACTAAAGGCCAAACTAGGCCAAATAGGAAACAAACAAAGGTCTCCGCGAGGCAGCCTCCGGTTTCCGCCAGCTTGGCTTGGTCTTTCCGTTCCCACTTCCATTCTCATCCATACGATTAACCAACTCAGGTTTTTTACCGCCGACATTTTTTTTTGTTCTTTCCTTTTTTTCTGCATTACCTTCTTCCCTCTCCTGATTGCCTCCGCGGCTTTGCAGCACGGCCATCAATGTGTACCTATGCGCTTGCATGCGAGATTCACTCAGACGAGTTACTTGTGCTCCCGTTTTGGTTCTCCCGTTCATTCGACCCGGGCGCCTACAACAATCTAGCCTACCGCAATAGCGCCCTCGCCGTAAATGAAACGCATTGCCGGGTTCTCTCCTCGTTATTGCACGCACGCACGCTCGGAAATTGTGCTCTTGTCTCCCCTGGGAAATCGACATGCCCCAAACGGTGCTCCTGCAGCGTTCACCCAAAGTTGGGCGCTTTCCGCCGGCCTCCTGGCAACCTCGGTAGGCTTTTGGGAAACGATCGGGTTTCGCAAATCTCGAAACGGACAGCAGAGGCCTCTCCATTCTCCGGACTCCGGACTAGTCGTTGCTGCTGCGCCGCACCGCGTGAGAACAAGCTCTATGGATGGACGGATCATATTTCGCGGAGCTTACCTGATGCCATCTACCAACTCCAACAACCTTTCTTTCGATATAAATTCAAGCCTCAAACCAAACTCAACTTGCCATCCCTACCAGCACCGCTTGCTTGCCCGCTTGCTTGCAACCCGCTTGTCTTATTTTTCTTCTTCGTGTATTCGACTTCTCCTCAATCCTCCACCTACTGTCCACGCACTCCACTCTCGCGCACACAAGACCCATGTCGTTACTCGTGAAAATCCCTCTGCTAGTAGCCGCAACTCTCGGCGCATGGTACGCGCTCACTCCACCTCAGCCTCCACCCGGCGCCCAAGAGCGCGTCAAATCTGCGGGCGTAGAGCGCTCATTTGGCAGTGTCGTCCGCCTACATGCCTTTGTCTGGAAGGTACGCTCCACACTTCTCAGGCCTCGACGACCCACTTACCCCCGTGGTAGTGTTCTGTCATCGCGAGCCTCGTCGCAGAGCTCGTCGCCTGTGTATTCCTCGAGACCTACTCGCACCACCACCACCAACTTCCCTTCTCTTTCCTCCGCATATCGAAGCACCTCCCGCTATCACCGCACACATCAGCACTGCCCGCGACGTTCGTGCTGGGATGCCTATCGACAGCCGCAAGCGGCGCACTGCGTTTGGCATGCTACAAGACGCTGGGCTCGCTCTTCACGTTCGAGCTCACCCTGCGCGAGGACCACCGGCTCGTGACGAGCGGGCCGTACGCATTCGTGCGCCATCCGAGCTACAGCGGCGTCGTGCTCGGCGTCGTCGGCACGCTCCTCGTGCACTTTGGCCCCGGCTCGTGGTGGGCGCGGGCGGGCTGGATCGGCACGTTCGCGGGGCAGGTGTATGCGCTGTGCTGGTGCGCGATGGAGGCGTACGTACTCTCGAGCATCTTGTGCCGCACACCGACGGAAGACTCGTTTCTGAGGAAGCAGTTTGGGGCTGAGTGGGACGCGTGGGCGGCGAGGGTCCAGTACAGGGTAATTCCTTACGTGTTTTGATGAGCATCATCTACAGACGACGACAGTGCAGGCTTGACGAGGCGATTGTTTTGTCATATCATATCATATGTTATGTTATCTCATGTCATGTTACCAAGGTTTGTTGTTTAGACATAATTGATCGTTCCACTACAGTGTGTAGGGACTTAACAAGCATATAATAAGTATGACATCCCGCGGAGAAGGGCTACCATCTCAGGCCGTGGGTATGAGCACGGTTTCGACAATCACGCAAACTCGGTGAGGCTGGCTGCTACCCAATGGACGAGAACAACGAGGGCGATGCGCGAGTCGTATTGTGTGATCGATAGCGGTACACGACCGGCAACAGTGGAAACGAGCGCTCGCCGGCGAACGGTGCAAGTGTACCGCATATTACAGTACAGCTTACAACGGGGGCAGTCATTCTTACATTCAGTTTTGCGGAGGCGAGAAACGGGGGTTCCGTGATACCGTGAAATTTCCAGAAAAAGATCCGTTTTAATTTTCCATGACGTTAATTTCGTTGCATCGAAGGTTGTCAACCAAGTGGTCAGCAGAGCGGCTAGAGATGGTAAGTTAGACATCCTCGCCGCGATGATCGTATGATTATGGGCGATATTCCGGAGATCGTGCACGAAAGGACAGTCGTGATGCATGATGCATCCCCGCAGCCACGACAGCGTCAGGGTAACTCTTACTGTAGGTAGAGATAGCGCAAAGCACAGGTCGGTAAAAGGGTACCAGGCCACCGGATTGGGCATGAAGGAGCTGGCGTCAATCTCCCCGATCTCGAGCCCTGCACGTCTTGCGGGGGGGCACGCCGCGTTCGAGAAGTGACCCCCACAGCACGCTAAGACCAGTCTGGAAAGGGCCCCTAATCCAAGAACCCAAAGGGCAGCAGCCAATTTACACGTCAGAACAACGCTGTGGCGGTTACCGTAGCCGCAACGGCAAAGCAACGTTTTGAAGTCACGCCACGACGGACATCATATACATGGCAGGTGACTGTCCCAATTCCGCGAGCTTTTGCCAAAACAAACACTCTCGCTTGTTGACGTGTATGCCAGCAGTAGCGCTGCTGGAAGGCCTACGTAAGAAAGGAAAACACTGGATGGGTCAGTCAATGGCGTGTCTGCTCTCATTGAAGTGGAAGGAGCTCCGAGGCTCCAATCATCGCAATTTAGGTCCAGATACAGATTAGGGAAGGCTAATCCCGAGGCGCTTGCTTGGCCCCGCGGAGCCTGCCGCGGGTTTGCGGATTGCCGCGCGTGGGAAGCGAGGCGGTTTTGTACGTGTTCGGTCAGAGTGCCCGGCTGCGGTTGTTGGGCCCCTAATGCGACCTCTCCAACATATCCATATCTTTTGATTCTGCAAATGTCATTCTTACACCTCCTAAGGTCCGCACACAGCGTTCTTCTGTCTCTTCTTCCTCACTAATCTTCGGGGGAGTTCAGTTATGTGGCTGCAGTTGCAGCATTCATGTTCGTCACTCTTTCGCTAGGTGCGTCGTGCCAACACTTGTCTGCGTGGCGAGTGACTGCATCTACCACGCAACAGCCAGCGGTCTGCTCTGGCTTTCAGAGCTGATCGAAGAGCACTCCAAGCTTGCAAAGGTGCTTGGAAAGAGAGGCGTCTACGTACGTAGTCTCATTCGGCCTCAGTTGTCATGTCACCACCCGGAATTTTAACATAAAAAATAGGTCATAATTTCGATACACGTCTTGCTCGCATTCACAGACACTCTTCCGCTCCACAAGATCGCGTTCTCCATACTCTGCCACGTCGTGTATCTCCAGAACTTCTCGCATACATGGCCCGTCATTTCCCTTACCTCACCATCCTTCGTCGCCTCTTGCGTTCTCGTCGTCGCTGACCATTTCATATGGTTCTTCTATTTCGCACGCCGCACACACGAGGCGCGTCAAGCGGCACACAAGGCCTATCGCGGCGGGCCCGTGGTAAGACCACCCACCTTCGGCGACATGGCGACCTTCTTCGGGCTCTGCGTCTGGCTCACCCCACTATTCCTCTTCCTGAGCCTGAGCGCGAACGACAACACGCTTCCCACATCCGGTGAGCCTCCTCTCCCCTACTCCCCCAAAGCTCACACCCAAAGCAACCCCCCAGGTTCCATGGATGCAGTCAGCTCCCCTTCAGCCGCCTCCTTCCCAACTTCAGTAGCGCAGCGCTCACCTCCTACTCGCTCTTCGCTCTTCCGGCTGATGTTCGGCTTCGTGCCCGGACTGCGCCGTGCATCGTCCCGCACCGCCGAGGGCCTCATCGCCCCGCCGTCGCCTGGCATCCCCCCAGTATCGCCCTCGCACCACAGCTTCCCTCCGCGCACCCCGACACGGGCAATGTCCCATGGCGAAGTCCGTGAGCCTTCCAGCGCAGGACTGATGCCCGACTTTTCGCTGAACCGCCCTCCTCCAAAGAGGACTGCGTCCGGCTCCACCGCGTTATCCCCAATCGTCCGAAGACGAGGGTCGGACAAATAGACTTTTTTTTTCTTTTTTTTTTATCTCCTTCGCCGCTCGTACAAGGCGGTCCTTTGTTTTCGGGTACTGTAA
The DNA here is from genome assembly GCA_021527775.1 of Lactarius sanguifluus. Lineage (NCBI taxonomy): Eukaryota > Fungi > Basidiomycota > Agaricomycetes > Russulales > Russulaceae > Lactarius > Lactarius sanguifluus. Next base: position 53,163 of record JAKEYF010000343.1, on the reverse strand, counting down.
CCCGTCATAAAATATAGCGTTTCTAATCCGTTTCCTGTGGCGTTTCTATTGGAGGGTGCCTTGTGGCTGCATTGCGGTCCGGAAGAAGTTCTTTTGCCTGGTCATGACGTCAGCCTATGGGACGCCGTCTGACGATCTCACATGAGGCCAGGCCGTCGACCAGGGCTGGGTGTGTGAAAAGCTGATTGATGATCGCGCCACCCAAAAAGTGAGGGAGGTACCGAAATGAGTACTGTCGATTGCTCTTTCAAAATGACGGTCAAGATCACTCACTTTGAGGTCCACGGTGCGGTCTTGTCCCTGCACAGAGGCGCAGCGAGGGAAGGTTGACTCGCCCGAGCAGACGTTAGGTTCCCGACCTCCTTGACAGGCGATGGGTCCGATGCGATGTTCGTCCCTTTGGCGTATTTAGGTCGATGTGCCTCCCGCTTACAGTGAGTGGGACCTAGGAACACCGACTGCGACTACTCCGCTGCGTACGTGTCGCTCTACACGGATTCAAACCTCGTCGGACATGGCATGACTTTTACGATCGGGCGTGGGAACGATATTGTGAGTATTGCGAGGTGGCCCTGTGGGGCGCCCTGCGGAAAGAAGCGAACGCACTTATATGGTACTTTTTGCTGTTGTTTTTTTTTGCACTTTTAGGTTTGTCAGGCGATCAAGGCGGTCGCTGGTCGAGTCGTGAACAAGGAGATCGAGTTACTGTTCGCCGATATGGGCAAAACTTGGGATCACCTCGTCGCTGACTCGCAGCTCCGGTGGTACGCTTTTGTTCCTTGAGTATTTCACGCTGTGGCGTACACGCCGAAATTGCATTGCATTTATTAGGATCGGTCCAGAAAAGGGCGTTATTCATATTGCAACAGGCGCCGTGGACAATGCCCTGTGGGATCTGTATGCCAGGGCCCGTGGGAAGCCTCTCTGGAAGCTCCTCGTCGACATGAGTCCCGTAAGCCAGCCTCGCACAAACGGCACGAGATCAATCCCCAGACATGCTTACTTTTCCCACAGGAAGAGCTCGTCAAGTCGGCCACGTTCCGCTATATCACTGACGCAATTACACCCGATGAGGCACTTGCGATCCTAAAGGCTAAAGAGGCGACAAAGAATGAACGTGAGGCCATTGTGCGCGATCAAGGGTAAGAATATGGGCGCACAGCCAAGCGGAAAAGACCGGTGCTCACATTACTTGTCGTACCACGGACCAGATACCCCGCCTACGTGACATCTGCAGGCTGGCTAGGTCTGTCTCTCTCTTTTGATGTTCACCTCGCCCCCTGTGGCGCCCCGATCTCCCTGACCTGACGCCCCCCTTCATTTTCCCACAGGCTATTCCGACGAGAAGGTTACGCGGCTGACGCGAGAGGCCGTGCAGGCCGGCTTCAATCACTTCAAGATGAAAGTGGGCGCGGACCGCGCGGACGACCTGCGCCGCGGCAGGCTCATCCGTTCGATCATCGACGACCCGCAGTACCTCCCGGACGGACACGTGCCGCGCCATGCGGGCAGTCCGGCACTCGCCGGGAAGAACGCGGGGCCCACCGGGGCCGTGCTCATGATCGACGCGAACCAGGTATGGGACGTGCAGGAGGCGATCGACTATGTTTCGTCGCTGGAGGAGATCAGGCCCTGGTGCGCTCGCACGCCAGGTTTGATGGAAAACTAAAAAGTTTAGTGCGCGCGCATACACTTGTAGGTTCATCGAGGAGCCCACGGCGCCAGATGATATATTGGGGCACGCCACGATCCGGCGCGCGCTCAAGGCTCACGGAATCGGCGTCGCGACGGGAGAGCACGCGCATAACCGGATGGTGTTCAAGCAGCTGCTCCAGGCAGAGGCGATAGACGTCTGCCAGATCGACTCGTGTCGTCTCGCGGGCGTCAGCGAGGTGCTCAGCGTGCTCTTCATGGCGACAAAGTGGGTCGATGTTGGGCCGTTGGCGCCTTATAGTAGGTTCGGAGCTTGCGGCTGACACCCGTCTGTTGGCTCATAGGTTTGGGGTGCCGGTCTGCCCACACGCAGGTGGTGTGGGACTTTGTGAATATGTGATACATTTGAGGCGCGTGTGTGTTCTTTTCGGGGTGTGCGGAGATGCTGATGCTGCCTGGCGGCTATCTGGAAGTTTGATCGATTATATTGCTGTCTCTGGTACCATGGAGCGCAATGTGCTCGAATATGTGGATCACTTGCACGAACATTTCCTTTATCCGTGTTCCATCAACCAGAAAGGGAGATACAATGTTCCAAGCAACCCCGTTGAGGGATATAGGTGCGTTTATGCATTGGCTCCTCGTGAAAACTTAGTCACGATAAACGCTCTGCCTGTAGTATTGAGATGCACAACTCGAGTATCGCGGAGTACGAGTGGCCGAATGGGTCATACTGGGCAAAGACTAAGGCAGGGTAGTTGAAAGCAGTGAAACGAGGGTTTTGGATTGAAGCTTTATTGACTTGTAGCCACTGTGGCAGACCGTAGTTGCGGTTATGAGACTACGGCGAGGACGGTCCGTCTTCCCGGTTATAGTGGGCCACGGGTACGCGTTCGGTGTTCGTTGCAAGACGCGATGAGGGCGACTGTCCGGAAACTCTACAGTACTGCTCTGAACATACCCGTCGGTAAGAATGTGCGCTCCTCCTTTCCCATAGCATATATGCGCTTTATCAACAATGGCTCGGGCGATATGACCATATAGCCTGCGATATCCTACAGCGCCCACTACGCTCCCTTTGCACCACATGTTTCTAAGCAACTGGTAGAATCTCGTGAAGAGTGGGCACTTCCTCCAAAAAAACGATTCGTGGAGTCTAAAGTGCCCTTTTCAGGTTTGCCGTGACGAATCCCGCGACTGGTTTGCACATCTGCACGTGAGTCAAATGGCTACCCCCTCAAGCTCAAGGGCGGCGTTTACTCACGAGTTCACTTCGCAGCGTCGATACTGCCAGCCCCGAGGACGTCCAACACGCCGTTGCCGATGCCCACGCCGCCTTCGAGTCTGGCGTGTGGTCGCGTGCACCTGCCATCCATCGATCAAGAGTCCTGACGCGCCTCGCTCGGGCGCTGGAGGAGCGCATCCCAGCATTTGCGGAGCTCGAGACGCTGCAGACGGGACGCGCCATACGAGAGATGCGCGCGCAGCTCGGCCGTCTCCCCGAGTGGTTGTGAGTCGTCTTTCTTCTGCCTTTCTGGCGCGTGTTGATCTCTGTCTAGCGAATACTACGCTGCCTTGCTGAGGACGCACCAGTCGTTCGTTGCGCCGACGCAGGGAAAGCTGCTCAATTATGTGCAGCGCGTTCCGTTGGGTGTCGTTGCGCAGATTACGGTGGGTCGCTCCCGTAACAGATGCCGGTTAGCGCCTTAGAACGCTTATCCGATGCTAGCCATTTAACCACCCGCTGCTCATCGCTATCAAGAAGATCGCCCCGGCCCTGGCTGCGGGGAATAGCGTCATTGTGAAGCCCTCAGAGGTAACGTCTTCCAGGTGGTTGAGAGACTCTGTTGTGTCTTACTCCCGGCGCAGCTGGCGCCTATATCTGTGTTGGAGTTCGCGAAAATGGCCCTCGATGCAGGGGGTATGTTTTCTTTAAGAGCATTCGAATGTCCCGACTGAGCGTGTACCCGAGTTCCCAGTGGTGTCCTTTCTGTACTTCCTGGGCCTGGAGTTTCAACTGGGAAGGAATTGGTCTCGCATCCCCTCGTACGGAAAGTGGACATTACGGTGACTGATATAATACCTGTTATCTAGCACGCTTTTTGAAGGCTTACACAGGCAGGTACTGCTACAGGACGTGCTCTGGGAAGCATCGTTGGTGGCAATTTAGCAGCCTTTACTGCTGAGCTCGGTGGGAAGGTAAGTCACCGAGAGGGACTCGCGGGCCATTGTCTAAATCGATGATTTTTCAGGCTCCGATCATAGTCTTTGATGACGCCGACATTTCTTCAGCCGTCAACGGGGCAGCTTTCGCTTCCTTCGTAGCTTCTGGACAGACATGTGTCTCCGGAACTCGCTTGCTTGTGCAGTCTGGGGTCTACGACGCATTTATCTCGCAATTTTTGGAGAAAGTGAAGGGCATTAAAAGGCGGATGGGTGACCGTGCGTGAGCAGAATTCAATCATCCTTGACAAGACGACCTGACCCACGAGCAGCTATGAATCCTCAGAGCACGATGGGTTCCGTGATTTCGACACACCACCTGCAGCGAATACATAGTATGGTTGAAACGCGCAATTCGGGCACGATCCTCACAGGCGGCGAGCCGCTCAAGGACCGTTCATCCCTTGACGGATTTAACTTTTCCCGGGGCAGTTTCTACCCGCCAACAGTGATCACGGACGTATCCTTGGAAGATGCTCTATGGAAAGAAGAGGTTTTCGGACCGGTCGTCGTGCTTAGAAAGTTTGAGGTGCGCGCCGAGATATCGTTTACGTCCACCATAGCCTCATCTCTTGTATTTAGACCGAGAGCGAGGGCGTGGAGCTCGCCAATAACTCGCGATACGGGCTCGGGGCTGGCATATGGACGCAAAACGTATCGCGTGCGCACCAAGTGGCAGCTCAATTGCAGTCCGGCCTGGTATGGGTAAATACCCATCATCGGAACGACCCGAGCTCGCCGTGGGGCGGCATGAAAGAAAGCGGGATCGGGCGCGAAAACGGCATCGAGGCCTTTGAAGCGTGTAAGTTTTTCGAAGACCCACCACGAGGTTTCGATCTTCAACGTTGAGAGCTCACTTTCACGCAGACTCGCAGAGCAAGTCGACTATTGTGAACACTGCCCCAGTCGAAGAGACTCTTGAGCTCGACGACTGGTTTGGCGGTGAGGTGGAAAATCAGCGCTATGGGTGAATACATGGCGCGAATCGCCCTATCGTACTCTAGCTTCGACAAAATGATAGCCACCAAAGCCTATTATTATATGTATTACGTGCGCCGTTCCGACTGGCGTACTGTAATACTCAAGACGGAAGATGTTTGCGATGCCTCTATTAGCACCCACCAAGTAATGCAAGCAATATTAGTCTCGTCGCTCTGGGAGTGGTTAGAGTCCCTGTGGGCTGTGGGGGTCATGAGTTGGGGGAGGTAGGGCTAAAGCAGTGCCGTCACGTGAAGCCACAGAAATGCTGTCCTGAGAAACGACAGCAGACGGAGAGTTACGGGCAGCTGCGGGCTCATGGCAAATATCTTCGGAACCGAGAGAGGGCAATGCGATTGGTGACGTCGACTTCACACGCTCAGGGTTACAATCCAGCATGACACATTCATCGGCATCGGTGACATACGATTTCGAGTCCGGGAAGATAGACAAGTGGGAATGATGATTCGGGACGACGCAGAGAGGGAACGACGATTCGGCCCACAGGACCGGGTCCAACGATCGCGTGGAGGCCGAAAACGCCGTCGGCTGAGAGACCGTCCCGTCATGCAGCGAGATATATACGGACCGAATCATCCTCAGGATCGTCCGTGCGTAGCGTCGCTCGACCTCGGAAACCTGCTGGTCATGGGCCATGAGCGTGATTTGGTTCCAGAGTACGCAGAAGCGTGACTGGAGCTCAGGGAGCGTTCCCACGGCGTCGAAATTACGCGTGATACGTAGGGTATGTCTGATCAGCCCGTCCAAGCTGAGGGTGTATTCCACGCCGTCGTGGGGAGGGTCTGATAGACGCTGGACGATGTGTATGAGGTTGGCGAGGAACAGGCTGTCACCGTTGTCGAGGTAAACATGAAGGGTGTCTTCCGTGATATCTAATTGGTGCATCACGATGTGGAACCAGTGCTGGTCGCGCTCTTGCACATGTGTAATGATAGCGGCAGCCATGCATTGAGCAGAAATAGCGACATCAGGGTCATCGTCGTTGCTGTGAGCCTCCGCCAGGTGCCAAAAGTCAAGCGACCCGAAGATACTTTTCGTAGGGTTAGGTTCGGACTCCCAGAAATGCAGCGCCTGGTAGAAGGTGACCGGGAGAAGCGGCGTCACAAGGTCCAACGCCCTCATATAGACGCGCTTCCGCCGCTCCTGTATCGCCTCGGAAACCAGACCGGACGAGAAGGTGCGCTCGACGAAGAGGAAAACCGTGTATGCCATTCCAGGAATGCGATTGATCACATCCGTCAGAACGTTCCCGGGATTCATGACTTCATGCGAGCTGAGAAAACCGGGGATACCCTCCAGAAACTGCTCCAGCTCGTGGTCCTCCTCTAGCGAGTTGAACGTCATGGACAGTCCGCGGACGTCGATGTCCGACGATAACCTCAGAGCGGAACCCTCCGTCTCCTTCGTGAAACCGCTGAAGAATCGCTTGTTCAGCCGGTTCTCAACGACCGAGATCCTATACCAGCTATCCAAACTGACGAGTTTGTGTCCGTGCAACTCCGAAGCGACGGCTTTGAGGGTCCGAAGTACCAGCCACGAGATTCCCGTGGCGCAGAACCAAGCGACCGTCGTGAGCGGGGTGTAGTACGGGCTGTCGTGGCGGAAGATGGGGAGCAGGGTGATGTACAGGTACAGAGCGACGCAGAATCCTATACACCAAAGCACGATCGAAAAGACGGTGTGGTTGATGGTGCACAAGAAAACGACGAGGCCGGCGAAAAAGAGGAAGACCGCGATATGGAGCAACGCGGGCAACGCCTCGACGGCCCAGGGAAGATGGAGCTTTTCGATGCCTTCGGCGAAGAAGGCGCGGATCCGTGCGCGCTTGTGGGGGCTGTAGCGGGGCTGCGTGACTCGGACATATCGGCGTGCCCACTGTTGCAAAGAAGTCGCGAGTAGCGCGCAGGTGAGGCTTATCACCAGGCTCAAGAACCAGAGAGTATTAAACCAGATGGCAGACGTAGGCGGTTCGAACGTTGATGGATCAGGTGGCAGTGGGAGGGAGATGATCGTTTGCGACCCATTGGAAGCGGCAAGAACCTGGTAAATGTTTGCGAGGTAGAACGCCGAGGTAGCTTGTAGGTTGGGCTGGAGACTTTGGTAGGTTCCGACGAGAAAACCCGCGACCGTGGCTGAGAACAGACCCGTCTGTAGTAGTATGTCAGCATCATGATGTCTGCCGGATCTGGATCAAAAAACGTACAAAAACGAGTATCCCATCCGCGTCTCCTTTCCACCTTTCGGCTACTCTTCTATCCTCCTCCTCGGCCCTGTCCAGATACATGGAGAAGAGCGCGCCTGATCCATCAGTATAGCTGGACTCCGCCTGTGACTCTGCGCTGGAAGCAGGCAACGGCACGTTCTCGAAATCGTAGAAAATATCGTGAGATCCTGTTTCACAAACCCTGAGCGGTGTGCCCAAAAGCAGGCATCCATCAGCGTCTCGTACCTGTGTCATCAACCACATCACCCATCGACTCTATCCTGCATCCTTGCTCGGGATCCTGCGTTTGTGACATTATAGTATCTAAACACCAATCGGTACTCGTAGTAGTTCAACGTTCAACATTCAACCTGGTCTTACTAATGATTACGTTTGACAAATTTGTTGGCCCATTCTCCAAGCTGCATTTTCGCTATCCTGCCAGTGGTTACCGCTTATTCTTCCAATCAGATCAACCGTAGGACCTATGGACCCGCTCCTGTACGAAGCAGTTACACCCAGGCGGCCAGGCCCATTCCCCGGCACACCATCATGTATGCATCGAGGTGATACTAGCTCCGCTGACGCCGAGCGAAGCGCAGCTATGATAGATAGAGAAGGGTCCAGTACTGTACTGTACAGCCCTTGGTACAGCCTTCTATGATATACAACGAAATCCCTTTTGGAAAACGGAGTAAGCGAAGGAAGATGATTGGTTATGAGTATGATCGATATATGATCGGATAAATAAGTCTTATTATAGTCCTATCAGGGATTCAGGGTCCTATCGTTTCCTTTTATTTATTTTTTACAAAGTCATCACGTCCTTCGGCGGTTACGACTTTTTGACACTTGACACCACGACGAACATGCCGTCCGCTGGACTACTTTCGCTACCCCTTGAACTCTTGGACGAAGTTATAGATTATGTAGCGGCGTCTCCCCAAGAAATTCTCACCCTGCGATGTGTGAACAAGGCCCTCTGCAGTCTTGTAACGCCAGCAGCCTTCAGCAAAATTGTAGTTCACACAACGGACGAGAGTGCGCGGGGTTTTCTGGAATTGTTGGTTAGCACAGACATTGCCAAGTATGTCAGGGTCATACAAATCATCGAGGATCCGGGTAAGTGCTGGTTGACCCAGTTTCACTGGCTGGAAGTGCTGAGGCGCTTGTATTCCCTTCGATAATTTGTAGTTCTTTTCGATCTTGAGACCGAAGGGGATGAAGACGAGAGGTTCAAGCGAGGTGCTTTCGTGTCCGATTCGAGGAGACACGCTGCTGATACCGAAAATAGTCGGGATCCGTCTCAGGGGTGTATGTTTCATGCTTCACCTGATTCCCTCAGTGGAATCCCTCATCATCACGTTTTTTCCCGACGAAGACGCCTCTTGGAAGGATCCGTTCTCCTATAATGATGACCCGACGCAGTACCATTTTTTCCAATGGGATCTCCTTGGAGGACTGACTTGCAACCCCAACCCGCTTCCAGCACTACGGTCCCTACAAATTGACAACTGGTTCGCGTATCCCGATGATTTGTACGCTGCAGCTCCTTTCCAGCGTATAGTCGCATCGTTACGGGATTTACGTTTCCTTGTGCAAGATACCGATTACAAGAGCGATCTGGATCATTTTCCAGCCGAAGACTTTTGGCCGGACGTTATATGGCACCGTGTTCTACGACCAGCCGTGAACCTCGAATCCCTCTCCATGAAATCTAGTTTAGAATTTGGGTCGTTGATTCGTCTCTATTTAGGCTCGGTCACCTTCCCGCAACTCTCCTCACTTTCACTTTCCAACTTCGTCTGGGACGATGTAAGAGTTGACCCTCAGGTGGTCGTTCTGGAGGCGGAAATTTTCATTGCGCGTCATGGGAAGACGCTCAAGAAGCTCGAACTGCAAGGTTGCACAATCTGTGTTCCAAGAGATAGGCCTACACTGGTTCGCTCCTGGGCAGCCGTGTGGAACCGGTTCGCAGACGAGCTGACCGAGTTGGTCGACCTAGTAGTGGAATACAACTTTAATCAGCGATATGTTTGCTTCCTGCAGGAATATGGCTTCGACTCGGATTCGGTCTACTTCCTACGCGGTACAGAAGAGGACACTCCTGCGCTCGAAGCACTTGCTACGATTTTGAAGGGGCGGCAAAAGGGTTACCTCTTGTGATAGCGACTAGTGGGTGAAAGAGAGTTACTCTCCAGTATTCCGGTTCAAGTGCTATGACGAATCGCTGTAATACCTCCTGCTTTTCCCCTCACCAGACATAGTAACATCCCCAGACGATCCCCAGTTGAAGAATATATTAGTCTTTATAGACACTAGTTTAATTCTAGCGTGTTACAGGGTCCACGACAAGGAACGTGGCTCATGCGCGAAGGCGAACGGGGTGCAAAAGCACTGAGTAGACACTCGATAGACGGAATAAACTCTCTTGGCGTAAGTATACTGTTAAGGAACTAAAGTAAAAGTATTTCTTACCTTAGAAATTGCGTATAATGACTGGGGCGCACAGAGTGTGCGGAGTAAGTGTTAGCACAGCCACCAGGATGAGTAAGCATTGGGACTCGTGCATTGCATGACTTGAACGCATGCACGATGGCTTACTGGTCCCCACTTTACACGAATAAGCCACGGCCGGTCGGAATACTCGCGCTATCTGATGAACTCTTGGGAAAAATTATAGATGACACGGAATTGTCTGAACATGACGTCCTCAACCTACGATGCGTGAATTCAATTTTCCGCGACCTTGCGACACGGAGGGCCTTTTGGGAAGTTGTAGTTCACACGACAGACGAGAGTACACTGGGCTTTCTGGAATTTCTGGTTACACCAGACATTGCCGAGTATGTCAGGGACATAAAAATTGTCGAGGATCTGGGCCCAGGTGAGTGTAGACTTGCTACGCTTCGTGCGGCGCTGACTGGATCCTATTTCTCCCAATAGTTCCCCATAATTTCGAAACAGAGAGAGACGAAGACGAGAGGTATAAGCGAGGTGCCTTTGTGATCAATTTGAGGAGACGTGCTACTGACACCTAAAATAGTCGGGAACCGTCTCAGGACTGCATGTTTCATGCTTCACCTGATTCCTGACCTACAATCTATCACACTCGCATTTCTCCCCGACAAATGCTCTTTGACGAACCCGTTCGCGTATGGTGTCAACCTATCGCGGTACCAGCTTCTTCAATTGAATATCCTCGAAGGGCTGGCATACAACCCAAACCCGCTTCCGACGCTACAGTCTCTGCACATTCATTCATGGTTTGCGTTCCGCCATGAATTATATGCCACAGCCCCTTTCCAGGCGATAGTCGCATCGTTGCAGGACTTATGTTTCCTTGTGCAAGATACCGAATTCAAAGGCGAAGCCGACCATGGACCGGCCGTAGACCTTTTGAAGGACGTCATAGAGCTGCGTGTACTGCGACCTGCGGTGAACCTCACGTCTCTCGCCATGAGGAGCAGTGTAGAATTTGGGTGGCTGTTTCGTCTCGACTTGAACTCGATCACGTTTCCATCCCTCACAGAACTTTCACTTACCGACTTCGTCTGGGACGACGGGACCGTTGATCCAGAGGGAGCTATCCCGGGAGTAGAAGGTTTTATTTTATGTCACGGGAAGACTCTCAAGAGACTTGAACTACGTGGGTGCACAATCTGCGTTCCGCATGATAGGTCTACGCCGGTCCGCTCCTGGGCAGCCGTGTGGAATCGGTTTGCCGAAGAGCTGACCGAGTTGGTGATCCTAGAAGTGGTATACAATCAACTGCGATATGTTTACTTCCGACAACACCACGGCTTCGACAAAACTTCATCGGTCCTTCTACATGGTACAGAAGAGGACACGCCCGCGTTAGAGGCGCTCCTGACGATCGTAAGTGGGCGACAGCTGTCGAATCCCTCCCAGACGGAGAAATCATGGTGGTGCGACTTAGAAGAAATCGCTCATACACATTCCTCCTAATCACGAGGTGTACAGGGTTCATGAACCACGACAATCACCGTGACCGTACTAGCCTCCTTAATTTCTGCTCCTTACTGTTGTTATGACATCCCCAGACTGCTCCCGTAGCGAAGCATATTTTAAGGCACCAGATTAGGTCCCAAGGATGAGTGATTGGCGGCGCAGAGAGCCAACTTGAAGAGAAATCCTTCTGTTACCCATATCTATGTGATCATAGGGCTGTGGTAGGGTGTCGAGGCAAGGTTGTGCGAGGATTTTATGTGCAATTTCTGATACGAGGTGATGACGCGATACAGTTCCGATTCTTGAAGCGGTGAGGACGAGGCGACGCCGTGGATTCTTCCACAGAAGTTTGGGAAACCGCACGACGCGAGAACCATCTACCACATGGCACACGAAACGACGGCGGCGACTAAAGTAGAACACGCATATAATAGGGGCTGACTCTTCCGAGTCTGCATCCTCTAGGCGCCGAGTTATTTCAGGCCAGGGTTTGGTTTTCGAGAGAAATGCGTAAACATTTTCAGTCTCCAAGACTGAAAGAATTCACGCAAGTCTCTTCGCGCCGATAATAAGTATTGTGGGAGGGTGACCACGGGTATGTGTTCAAAGATGCAATATCTATTTGCGTCGTCGAAGGAAGTGCATTCTGCGTGAGGCCTGGTAGAGGGAAGTAACACAGTGCGTTCCAAAGTGCCTCAAGGCACCAACCACTAGATTAGCAAGCGGTGCATGATGTATACGTCATCCTCACTGACTGGTTGACCACTCGACGCGGCTCTCTGCGTAAGCGCACCTGTTCTTCACCCTCCGGGCGTTCTTAGGTGGCGGGCCAAACGACCTGCACATATACTAGCAGCGAGCGCACGCAGACCAAGATGATTGCCAATGCGAGCCGCACCGGCCTCGCGTGCACTGCCAGTGAGAACTCAACATTCCCCAATGCTCACTTATGACGATATATGTACCTAATATCCGCGCATTCCCCCAACTTTGCGTCCCATCTGATGCACTGACCCGTCTTTGTACCGCTCTCCTCGTCACGAAGCCGTCTCAGCGTCGAAATCACACAAACGAATCGATCTCGCAGAATAGTCTCACTCTGCATCGACCCCACCATCGGCTGCTGCTCACCCGCATGCCACGAAGCACACCCCTGTGTGTCTGGCATGAGCAGCGACGACACATAGCGCCCGTGCCCCTCTTTTCACGGCGCACTGTCGACATCTCCTTTCCACATGTGCATTCGAGCCACGTGATCTCTAGTGTACATGTGCACTCCTACACCTTCGCCGCGCTACGTAGGCGCCGTTTTCTCCTTGGTTTTCTCAGGCTGGTGAAAACCGTGGAGCAGGCACAGGAGGCTGTGTGGCAATGGTGATAGTGATTGGCAGAGTCTGCCTCGGCACCGAGCAGGTCAGAGGCGGAGGCCACTGGCCAGTATGATGCTGCAAACGTGCAGTTGCCCTGACGCTTAATATTTGCCCTGGTCACCCACCCCATTTTCATTCTGACAGCGGCGCTTTTAGTTTCAGTCCAGACACCTAGATACACCGTAAAATCTCCGCCCCCAGGCCACGGCGCTGTCGGCGTCTTAACCCCGAGGGACTATTTATACGTCTAGTGGCCTTCATTAATTGCAAGGGCACGTAGATATCGCGGAGGTCATGCGCCTTCACCCACTTTCTGTCCTCTTTGTCCTCGCCTTTGGGCCTCTCAACGGCCTCGCAACGCCCTTCGCATCCCATTGGGACGATCTTCGACAGAAGCACACATGGAATTCTGTCTCAGAGAACTGGCAGAACCTGGGTCACTGCTGAAACTACCATCGATCTCCGCATTTCACTCAAAGCCAAAAATGAGAATGCCTTGATCGATGCCCTAATTGGGGTCAGCAGTCCCGGCCATCCAAAGTGCGTCCTCTCCACCACTCATCCGCGCGCATAGTACTTACATGTCCCGCTGTCCCGGGAAGACATGGCGCACACCTCTCCAGAGAGGAGGTTGCCGAACTTGTCGCGCCGCCCTCGGACGTGCTCGAGCTTGCCAACGCCTGGCTCGCACATCACGGCATGCACCCCTCTACCATCTCAATTAAACACGGCGGTAGTTGGCTGACGCTCACCAGTGTCCCAGAGCCTAGAGCCAACGAACTCCTGAGCGCGTCGTATCAACTATACCAACACATTGGGGCGAACGACACAGTTCTCCGTACGCTCAGTTACGGGCTCCCCGCTGCGTTGGTTGAGCACGTGCAATGCGTTGCGCCGACGACACACTTCGGATTTCCGCGCATGCTGTGGCAGGAACCACTGATGCGCCGCAGCGGGGCAAGCACGGAGCAGACGAAGGTACCGCGGGGAGATCCCAGGACGGTATTGTCGAGCCGGGACCAAGATGTGACGATCTCGGTGACGCCATCATCCCTGCGTACGTTTTACAAGACGTCTGGCTATGTGCCCTTAGCCGCGGGTTGGAATATACTTGGCGCTGCGGGCTACCTCAGCGATTACCCGAGCCCTGACGACCTGGGGCAATTCATGAATAAATGGGTGACTTCCCATAAGCCTACATCCTACATTTTCCTATCCTAAACCATTGTGCCTGGAATTGGGGGATTAATCTCGACAAATTGTGCTCCGACCTCAACGACAAGGATCCTAGACGACTGGTGTTTAGAAAGGGGGGGGCCCACCCTTTCTAAATCCTACACCACGTCGGAGTACAAAATTTATACCAAATCGAGGCAGAAATCTCGGAAAGCTGAGCAACAATCTCGCGAAAATATGTGAACTCCCGGGCCCTCCGGTTTTGGCCTTGTGCTGCCAGTGGCCATGAAAGTGTGGCAGTATATGCGGTATACAGGTTGCTCTACAACCCAGTTTCAAGTAATAGACTTTCTAGACTTTCCCTTCAGATTTTGAACTTCAGAGCTCAGTGTAGCTCATCCCTCGCGTTCCCCAGCTCGCCGCACTCGCACGCGTCCTTCACGACTTGAACCCGACATGACCCCAACCCCGGCGGCCATCTCTGCGAAGTTTCGCTCCGCGCCGAAACGTGTGCGACCGTTTGCAACACCCTCATTTCCAGCGGGGCTCTGTGTAGCTCACTGTTTCCATTCCCGACCTCGCTGCACTCATGCGCGCCCTTAGCCCTTTGATATCAACGCACGCGCGTTCGCCGCGCGCCCGCATACGACATCTCGCGCGCCGCGGAGGCCTGCGCGACTGCTAACGACACCTCACACCCCCAAAATCCTGCAAGCTCTCAAACTGTTTCCCAGCGTTCGGGGGCAGGTATCACCGCTTGAATAATCTCCGTGCGAATTGTGTTAGAATCAGCCAGAGTTTATGACTTCGAGAATGTGACATTCGCAGGCGGGATCAAGTAGGCACGTATCATCATGTAAAGCTGTTTGACTTATCCAGCTTCGTCACTCTACCTCGAGACCCATGTACGACAGTAGGCGTGCTCTTGACCTCAAAGCGTCGACATGTGCTATTGTCTCTTGAGTCTCAACGAAAGAGCCATCGCGATTTCCGTATCTAGGTGCAGTTGGCGATGATCGCATCGGGAGTCGGGCATAACTTTGGTTTGATGGTCTTATGGTTAGCACCCAATCCTATCCTAACCTAGGCAAATCCTAAATAACTCCGAATGCATGTAGGATAGGAAAATGTAGGATGTACGCTTATGGGAAGTCACCCAATATCGCTCCGACGCGACCTCGGCGACCTACAGGGTCGTGCAGATCAAAGGCGGTGGGTACGACCCGAGCAACCCAACCATCGAGGCGAATCTCAATATTCAGTATACTTCGGCCATTGCCTACCCGACCACGCAAATATTCTACAGCACTGTCGGCTCAGATACACTGGGAGATCCGTTCATAATTTGGCTCGACTACGTGCTCGGCCTGTGGAGCGTCCCGCAGACAGTAAGTGCGCCTTACAGCCTACCCGAGTACAGAATTCCGCTGGCCCAGTGGATTATGCAACACATATGTGCAATCTGTTTGTGCGGCTCGGCGCTCGTGGCGCCAGCGTCCTCCACTCGAGCGGTAACGATGGTGTTGGTCATGGGAACTGCCTGGTCGAAGACAGCGCCGGCAAGTCACGGGTCCGGTTCCTCGCCACCTTCCCGTCCACTTGTGCGTATGGTATTTTAACTCTACCTTCGAGCAGCAAACAAGCATTAATAGACCGATCACCACACCGTCCACGTCTCGCAGGTCCCTGGGTCACGAGCGTTGGCGGAACGACGGGCTACAACCCAGAGATTGCGGCGAGTCCGAGTCTCTCCGGTCGCGGTTTCTCGGTGTATTTTCCGCGGCCGTCATACCAGGACGATGCCGTGCTCACCTTCCTCTCGAACCTCGGCGGCCAGTATAAGGGCTTGTTCAAGTGCGTTCGCTACCGTGGCCCGGTGGCTCATTCTCACATTGTGTTATTTGTGTAGCCCTAAGGGACGTGGCGTTCCCGATATCGCTCTACAGGCAATGCGCTTCCCTATCGTCCTCAAAAATCGGCGTAAGAAAGTGAGCGGCACAAGTTGTTCGACGCCGGTGCGACACCCGAGTCCTCCTATCTCTGCATGCCTGATTGCCGACGTACAGACTGCGGCCGGAATCATCTACTTACTGAATGACTACCGGATTTCGAACGGCAAGCCGCCATTGGCTTTCTCAATGTCTTGTTGTACGGGATATACCTCGAGGGCTTGAATGACATCACGTCTGTCTGGGTCGAATCCAGGCTGCAATACCGATGGATTCTCTGCTGTCCCTGGGTGGGATCCTGTGCGCTTAGCCATAGTCGTGTCTTTTTATTCGACGTTGGCTTACTCTGTATTGTATAGGTCACGGGTCTCGGGTCACTCGACTTTGAAAGACTGGTTGCAATACTTAGTCGTTGATAGTGGACTGACCCGGGCTAGCTTCAACGCCCCGTCGCACTCATTATTCCATTTTTTCTGACACAGATTGTCACCGGAGCCGTCAAGATCTTCTAGACATCTTCTGACGCTCCTTCAAGTATTTCTTTTCCTCATCTCTGAATTCGAATCGGGCCACATAGAGACGGCCCGTGTGTGTAAGTAGAGTACTACTAGCAGTATAATGCTCCCTGGTGATTAGTATTGGCGTCGTTTCGTGTCAATGGCGGACCAAACGACCTGCACATATGGCAGCGAGCGCACGCAGATACTATAATTTAGTACTTTGCTCCGGAGAAATCATCACGTGACCGCGACTCACTTGAAGCATTGGGACATCGACGGTAAGCCTTCCATGTCCTGCCTCCTACCAAGCTCTTTATTTTATTTCTTCCATGAGAACGACCCCACATTGGTGCTTTCCTAATAAAACGTGATCCGCGCTGAGCTTGCACAGAAGTTGCACGCGTATGCGGTCCGCAGGAGTGGTTTTCAAAGTCAGGCCAAGGGTCAGGCTCTTCGCAACGGCGAAACTTATGACAGCGGCGCTTTCAATTCAGTCCTGACACGTAGATGCACCGTAAAATCTCCGCCCCAGGCCACGCTGTCAGCATGTCAACCCTGAGGGACTATTTAGACTTCAAGTTGGTAGCCTTCATTGATTGCAGGGGGCCGTAGATATCGCATAGGTCATGCGCTTTCACCCACTTTCTGTCCTCTCTGTCCTCGCCTTCGGGCCTCTCAGCGGCCTCGCAACGCCCTTCGCATCCCATTGGGATGATCTTCGAACGAAGCACACATGGAATTCTGTCCCAGAGAACTGGCAGAACCTGGGTCACCCGCCTGCTGACGCTACCATCGATCTCCACATTGCACTCAAAGCCAAAAATGAGAATGCCTTGATCGACGCCCTCATTGAGGTCAGCAGTCCCGGCCATCCAAGGTGCGTCCTCTCCACCATTCTTCCGCGTAGTACTCACATGTCCCGCTGCCCCGGGAAGACATGGCGTACATCTATCCAGAGAGGAGGTCGCCGAACTTGTCGCGCCGCCCTCAGACGTGCTCGAGCTTGCTAACGCCTGGCTCGAACATCACGCCGTGCACCCCTCTACCGTCTCAACTAAACACGGCGGCAGTTGGCTGACGCTCACGGCCATCCCTGTTTCCAAAGCCAACGAACTCCTGAGGGCGTCGTATCAACTGTACCAACACATTGGGACAAACAACACAGTTCTCCGTACGCTCAGTTACGGGCTCCCCGCGGCGCTGGTTGAGCACGTGCAATGCGTTGCGCCGACCACACACTTCGGATTTCCGCGCATGCCGCGGCAGGAACCACTGATGCGCCGCAGCGGGGCAAGCACGGAGCAGACGAAGGTACCGCGGGGAGATCCCGGGACGGTATTGTCGAGCCGGGACCAATATGTGACGCCGTCATTCCTGCGTTCGTTTTACAAGACGTCTAGCTACGTCCCCTTAGCCGCGGGCTGGAATCTGCTTGGCATTGCGGGGTACCTCGGTGACTGGCCGAGCCTGGACGACCTGACGCAATTTATGAATCGATATCGCTCCGATGCGACCTCTGCGACCTACAGGGTCGTGCAGATCAAAGGCGGAGGGTACGACCCGAGCAACCCAGCCATCGAGGCGAATCTCAATATTCAGTATACTTCGGCCATTGCCTATCCGACCACGCATGTATTCTACAGCACTGGCGGCTTCGATACACTTGGAGACCCGTTCATAAATTGGCTCGACTACGTGCTCGGCCAGTGGAGCGTCCCGCAGACAGTAAGCACGCCTTACGGCACGCCCGAGTACAAAGTTTCACCGGATTATGCAACACATGTGTGCAATCTGTTTGCGCAGCTCGGCGCTCGTGGCGTCAGCGTCCTCTTCGCGACCGGCAACGATGGTGTTGGTCATGGGGACTGCCTGGTCCAAGACAGCTCCGGCACCTCGCGGGTCCAGTTCCTCCCTACCTTCCCCTCCACTTGTGCGTATGGTATTTTGACTCTACCTTTGAGCAGCAAACAAGCATTAATAGACCGCTCACCACATCGTTCACGGTGTCGCAGGTCCCTGGGTCACCAGCGTTGGGGGAACGACAGGCTACAACCCAGAGGTTGCCGCGAGTCTCTCCGGTGGCGGCTTCTCGGTGTATTTTCCGCGGCCCTCGTACCAGAACAATGCTGTACCCACCTTTCTCTCGAACCTCGGCGGCCAGTATAAGGGCTTGTTCAAGTACGTTCGCTACCGTGACCCGGTGGCTCATTCTCACTTTGTGTCATTTGTGTAGCCCTAAGGGACGTGGCGTTCCTGATATCGCGTTACAGTCAATAGATTTCCCTATCGTCTTCAAAAATAAGCGTGGGAGAGTGAGCGGGACAAGCGCTTCGACGCCAGTGCGACATACTCGGGTCCTCTTATCTCTGCGTGCCTGATTGCCGACGTTCAGACTGCGGCCGGAATCATCTCCCTACTGAATGACTACCGGATTTCGAACGGCAAGCCGCCACTTGGCTTTCTCAACGTCTTGTTGTACGGAATATGCCTCGAAGGTTTGAATGACATCACGTCTGGGTCGAATCCAGGCTGCAATACCGATGGATTCTCCGCTGTCCCTGGGTGGGATCCTGTGCGCCTAGCCATAGGGTTGTCTTTTCTTCGACGTTGGCTTACTCTGTATTGTATAGGTCACGGGTCTCGGGTCACTCGACTTTGAAAGACTGGTTGCAATACTTAGTCGTTGGTAGTGGACTGTCCTGGGCTAACTTCAACGCCTCGTCGCACTCATTATTCCATTCTCTAACCAGATTGTCACCGTAACCGTCAACATTTTCTAGACATCTTCTGTCCTTCTAGTATCCCCTTTCCTCATCTCTAGATTTGGATCTGGCCACATAGAGACTGTTGAGATGCGACTGCATAAGTCACATGTCTTGTAGGATCTGATTGTGTCAGCCCACATACTAAATACAGTATCTGTCCCTTATGGACTCTTTCGGACACCTCAGACTCATACGGACCACTTTTTGTTTATCTTTATTGACAGAGCCATATATGGCTCTTATTGTTCTCTATAGTTAAGATACCGGTATTGTCTGCTTTAGGCAGCTATTGTTCTCTGCCCTCCAATGGCATTTCTCCCTCTGGCGCACAGACCACATGTATTGTGTTTGGGTCACCAGTGCGCACAGACCATTCTTAGCTAAGTGTCCTGTATATAAGGACTGCTGTTTACGCCTCTACACTTCAGAGTTCCCTTCACCTCTGAAGTGTAAGTCCCTTCTCTTTACTTCTCTTATTACCTTTGCTCATAGATGTTCTATAGTAACTTGTCTATTAGGTATGCAGTTGTAATAGAGTTCCCTTCACCTCTGAAGTTAACTTGTCTATTAGCCCTTTGCTTTTACTCCACGCTTGTTAGTTCTGCGCTTCAACAGGTTATGGGCCCTGACGCCTAAAAACTAAACTCGCGTTTCCATTACAGATCTACTTGTGTCATCTTGCTCTCTCAGCTGACCACACCCTTTGTCGTCTTTACAACCTTCAGTGAGCATCCTCTACCATTTTCTTGACACATCCTTTCTCGTCCACCATGACTCTGTCATGTGCCATTTTGGCTAGCCTCCTAAGGAGGTTCTCATGAGAGGTCCTACTATGACCTCAAATTCCTCTGTGCGCACTACACCTACTATATTTTCATTACCCGGTCTTCGTCCAGAAGTGCTTTCATAGGCCAAAAGGGGAAGACCCTTGCGGCTATACGCCTCTCAAATGGTTGGGTGATACTCGGTTAATACCTGGGTCACTTTAAGGGGTGTGAAGGCCTGGTTAATAGTCAAACCCAGAAGTCCTTCCCTCTGATACAACTAGGAGACGCTACTATACTATAATGATATTTACACAGTAGCTATGAGTAGACCTCTGTCAGGAGAAGTATTCTGTTACGGTTTCGCCTTCGACCGTCCCTCGTGCACCCCACAGAAAGACCCTGAACACTGCTAGGAGGAAAAGCGCAGAAGAATACGTGGAAGAAGAGGCTGAAGTGGCAAGAATAGTGGCTGCCCATGTCCATGAATGAGCTAAGTCTCCCACGCAATACTACTACACACCCGGAAGCGCTCAAAGGAGTGATCCAGAATACTGGGAGTAGCGCACGTGATCTTAGCGCCCGCCCGTCACGTGACCCTGGCACGTGACCTGGCTAGACCCGCACCAGAAGGGTCCAGATGAGCTTGTGCCTGGACCGACCTAGAACACCTCGTGTTTGTGACTCATATTGATCGTGCCTCGTGTTTGATGGCTGTATGCCTCATGTTTCCTTATCTCTGACTCGTGCCATGAGCTGTCTGTGCCATTGGCTGACCATTATCTCTGATGTAGTTGTGACTCATTCCTAGGACCCGTGTACTAGGGTTTCGGAGTTCCAAGCTGGGGTTCAAACCTCCTTGGATGTGTATAAGTAGAGAGGCTTATGGTCGCTGAAGACCTAAGCTTGACTTCTTGGATTGTCCACCCACTTGTACTGCCATTTGTTGGCTGATAGTTCATTTAGCTCTGCACTGCAATAGACGGCTGTCTGCCTCTTTGCCTCTCCTAGTCCTTAGCTGTGCTCCAGTGTGCTGAGTTTGCCGCTGTCTGTTATCCCTTCCTTATCCGCTTATCCTCGTCACTGGCTGTCTGTCGCGACTCCTCTCCTCTACATCATTGGCCGGTTGTCTATCGCCTTTGATCATCTCCTCCTCTTTCTCGCCATCACCGCCATCCATATCCTCTGGGCTACGCTATTACGTCTCACTTGTGAGCTAATAGCCGAACGAGTACGTGAAGTCGACATCCTCTGTGATCGTTAGGTCCCGCTAGTAGCCTTGCGCAGTCCGCAAGAAGGAACGTCTGGTGGAACGTTACATATTCACTCCCATTGTGCAGGATTCACTGCATGGCATGTATCACTATTCTAGTTACTTAGTACCAAGACCCTTAATGGTCTGTTCTAGAGACTCCACAGACAACAGTCGTGATTGTTATGGGAGTTGATCCCTATCATCATCTCTGGAATTCACTGTTGGCTCCTCTCTAGGGTACTACCCTTCACTGTAGTTCTTGGATAGCCCCAGCCTTCATGCTACTAGGCTAGAGATGGACTTGGAGCGTCCTTTGCCGGACAATGCTCCTCTGATCCTTCTTGCTCGAAACCTACGGTGTTGCGCATGACTATCCACCCTTAGTAACATTTGGGCCCAGGAGACTACAGTATAAGGCAGCCATCATTAAAATGAATCCACTACTATAGTATAAACCCAAGTCGCACAAACTTGAGGCATGACACTTTATGTGTTATGGAGTTATAACGCTCCTATGGCTGGACTCTACCTTCCTATACCAAGATCTGGGCTGGTTCTGACTGCTCCTCAGAACCAGATTTTTAAAACATCTCAAATGTCTTTCCACCTTGTCTTCCCTCCGTCCGTCACCCTTGCCAAGTTGGATGGTACCAATTGGCAGATGTGGTCATCCACGTTCTCCTCCCTCATGCTGATGAATGGGTGCAGGTGCCACCTCACCCATTCAGATGTGGGCCCCGTCCCCCAGCATCCCACTGTCCCAGCTGGCCCCACTGGTCCCAACCAGGAAGGGCTAGCTATGATGGCCATGTGGGAAAGGCAGGAAGAGGTCATTACTGGCCTCCTATTTTTATCAGTGACATCGGAGGTCCTCTCTGGTATCCAATCAATGGTGCTGTATCCAAGCGTCCATGATAAATATCAGCAGCTGGATCACCTCTATGGTCAGGTTGGCTCTATGGCCACCTTTAATTTGTGGGTGGGCTTGGCAAATACCAAGCTTCAGGAAGGTAGCCCCTTCCTACCTCAGCTCCAGAAGATGTTGGATCTAAGGAACACCCTCGTGGAGAATGGGATGCCCATCTCGGACATGCAAATGTCCTTCATACTTTTAGACGCACTCCCCCCCTCCTACAGCACCATAGCAGGCACCATCCTCGCCTCTGGCCCCCCTGCCAATCTTGTACCTCAGGACCTCATCAATAGGTTCATCAATGAGGAATCCCACATCTCTGGTCCCCCGGCATCTTTTACCAAGATAGCCCCTGTCAAAAACCATCAGCCTCCACGCGATCACGTGTCGCAGGCATCGGGCAGCTCTGTGTCTTTGGACATAATCTGCCACTACTGCAAGCGGGCTGGCCATAAAAAGCCAGACTGCTACAAACTGAAACAGGACCAGGAGAATGCAAAGAAAGGGAGGGCTGGGCAGCGAGGGAAAGCTGCTCAGAATACCATATCTGAGGCGCCGGACTCCATTCCGGCAAACAGGTTTGCTATGGCCAATAGCATACCTGTACCAAAGAGCCGCTTATTTACAATAGTCAATGGCTCTGGCAAAATAGAGGAGGTACATGAGGTACCTCAGGTTTCCCTTTACATGATGAGTGCAAATTGCACTCAAATAGCATCAAGATGGATGATGGACAGTGGAGCATCAGCACATTTCACCCCACACATCGAGGACTATGACACCTATACTTCTCATGAAGGCGTTGAAGTCCTCCTTGGTGACAGCTCTCTACTCAAGAGCATTGGTACGGGTACCGTTACTATCCGCACCAATCGAGGGTTCAACCTCAAAATATCAAACGTGCTCCATCTCCCCAATACACATTTGTGTATACTGTCCACTAGCGCCCTAGCAGAAAAGGGTGCTATAGTTAGTTTTGACGCTACATCTTTTGCCATTAGGCACAATGGGGAAACCATTGCGGAAGGACACAAGGCTTCTGGCCTCTATTGGCTAGACGGACAATATATGAATTCAGTCCGAGCACCTGCATCTGCTAGCCTTGATGTCTGGCATCAGCACATGGGACACATGTCCAAAGACGCGCTAAAGAGATATGCTCAAGAGTCTGTAAAAGGACTCAATATTAATGATTCCCCTGTGGAAGACGGACTTTGCCATGGCTGTGAAGCTGGCAAATCTACCCGTCTACCCTTCCCACCTTCCTCCAAACGAGCCAAGGAACCCCTTGAAGTCGTACACAGTGATCTTGTTGGCCCCATGCAGAGCAATTCTATTCAGGGCAACAAATACTTCGCCACATTCATAGATGACTACTCCAAAGCTGCAGTAATCATCTTTATGAAATCAAAGGACCAGTTTAAGGACGCCTTCCTTCACTACAAGGCGTGGGCTGAAAAACAACTCAACAAGCCCATTAAATCCTTACACTCGGACCGTGGTGGCGAGTATGTCAACAACGACCTAAAGCACATACTTGAGGAAGCAGGAATCGAGCATATGCTCACAATGCCTTACTCTCCACAACAGAATGGGAGAGCCAAGCGTTTTAACCGTACGGTTATGGAAAAAGGCACTAGCATGCTTCATCATGCAGGCCTTAGCCTTGGCTTTTGGGAACAAGCAGTTCATACTGCTGCGCACATATACAACTGCACTCCCACTCGTTCTAATCAGTGGAAAACTCCGCTAGAGCTCTGGGATGGTACAGTCCCAGATGTCTCTTACTTTAGAGTATTTGGCTGCAAAGCCTACTATCATGTACCCGAACACAACCAGTGCAAACTAGATCCTAAGTCAAAGGAAGCCGTGTTTGTGGGCTATGAACCCTTATCAAAGGGTTACAAACTCTGGGATAGACATAGCCGGTGCTTCATCTCTTCACGAGATGTTACATTTGATGAAGACACCTTCCCATCCCTGAGTGACCTGGCCTGTCACTCCACACCACCCATTCCATCTCCCTCCTCCGGTGAACCTTCAAGGGGAACCGATGGTGGTGAGATTTTCTTTGTAGTGCCTGTGTTGAGCGCAGAACTAACAAGCGAGGAGTGATAGCAAAGAGCTAATAGACAAGTTAACTTCAGAGGTGAAGGGAACTCTATTACAACTGCATACCTAATAGACAAGTTACTATGGAACGTCTATGAGCAAAGGTAATATGAGAGGTAAAGAAGAAGGGACTTACACTTCAGAGGTGAAGGGAACTCTGAAGTGTAGAGGCGTAAACAGCAGTCCTTATATACAGGACGCTTAGCTAAGAATGGTCTGTGCACACTGGTGACCCAAACACAATACATGTGGTCTGTGCGCCAGAGGGAGAAGTGCCATTGGAGGGCAGAGAACAATAGCTGCCTAAAGCAGACAATACCGGTATCTTAACAATAAAGAACAATAAGAGCCATATATGACTCTGACAATAAAGATAAACAAAAGCGGTCCGTATGAGTCTGGAGTGTCCAAAAGAGTCCATAAGGGACAGATACCGTATTTAGTATGTGGGCTGACACAATCAGATCCCACGAGACATGTGACTTATTCAGTCGCGTCTCAACATCCCTCCATGATTGGGACAGTCCATAGTGTAGATTAGCAGAGGTGTGTTAAAGTTGAAGCTCTGAAGATAGAGATCCTTGACTATTATATAAGATGATAATCTTTTCAAGAGCCGGAATTTGTAGGCTCTCTGAGTCAAGGTCCAACTCCTTCAGAGTTCTAAGAAGGGCTTTTCGTGGTTGTAAAAGACCGAAAGGAAGTCTGCAAAAGCTTCGCTTGCTTATTTGCAATAGTTCGACGTTCCTGAAGCCTCCTTCTGTTAAACCTCTTGAAGGTCAGAGAACATGATGTGCTTGTTACAGGACAATGTGACGTCTTTGCTGAGAAACCAAGGATCGACGACCATTGACTGTGTTCTCAGCGCGGTGTTCCTGATCCTTCATTTACACCATTCCTAGATCATTGACCATTTTGTCAAAGGGTTCTCTGGGCAGTGACTTGGTAAGTCCATCTGCAACCATATCCCCTGTAGGAGTGCGTATCAGGTCTATGACCTTGTTTTCTACGTACTCCCTGACAACGTGGTGTTTGATCAGGATGTGTTTGGACCGTCTTCCAGTGGCAGGGTTTAATGCTAGGTCTACAGCACCCTTGTTGTCACAGTGTAGGGGTATAGGGGAGGTAACCTCATACCCTAGTTCCCCAAGGAAGGTAGTGTACCACTGAGCTTGGTTTGACGCCTCAGAAAGGCTCATGTACTCGGCTTCTGTGGTAGACTGGGCAATAGTCTTCTGCTTTCTGGTACACCATGAAATGGCTCCATTGGCAAGCAGGAAGACGTAACCAGAGGTGGAGTGCTTCTCTTCTTGATCTCCCCAAGAAGAGTCGCAGTAGCCATGAAGGCCTTCTCCACCTGAGCCATTCCCTCCAGCATAGCGCAACGCATAGTCCTTAGTACTGTTTAGGTATGCCAGGACATATTTCGCTAGGCGTAGATGCTGTGGTGAGGGATTGGAAGCAAACTGGCTAAGGCGCGCAACAGCGAATGATATATCAGGTCTGCTTCCAATCTGCGCATACAGCAGAGACCCAATTATCTGTTGATACTTCTTAATCTCAGAAGTAGAGGCCTGATCGTCATATTTGATCAAGTGTGCCTCGGCGCCAGAGGGAAGAGGGGTATATACTGGGTTGGAATCTAACATTCCAAAGCGTTCAACTATGTCGCGGATGTAATCTGATTGGTTGATCTCCATTGTGCGGTTTGCACGGTCTCTGGTGATGTTAACACCTAGGTAGGACTGGATTTCACCAAGATCAGTCATCTCATATCAACTTGATAGAGATGCTTTCAGATCATTGATCTTTGATAGGGAGCTCCCAAGTATAGTGATGTCATCTACATATAAGATCACGAATAGCGTGTCACCCCCCTCTTGAAGATGATACACATATACTCCTGCATCAGAGTACGTCCGCGTAAAGCCTAGGTCACAAAGGACCCCATGGAATTGTAAGTTCCATGCGCGGGAAGCTTGTTTCAGGCCATAAAGGGCCTTCTGTAACCGGCACACAAGGTGCTCGGAGCCAGCTGTGACGAAACCGACTGGTTGCTCCATGTAAATTTCCTCGTCCAGTTCCCCATGAAGGAATGCCGATTTGACATCCATCTGGTGAATATGCCAGTCTTCAAGCGTAGCCAACGCAAGAAGGAGTCTCAAGGACTCAAAGCAGGCAACTGGAGAGAAAGTTTCGTCAAAATCCACCCCCTCTAGTTGGGTGAACCCTTTTGCCACTAGCCTAGCACGAAAGCGTCCATCTGCTTTCTTTTTGAACACCCATTTACACTTCACCACCTTCCTATTAGCAGGAAGGGGTTCAAGTCTCCAGACATTAAGCTTACTGAGAGCATCGAGTTCATACTCGCATGCTTCAAGCCAATCAGTAGCTTGTTCAGACTCCATGGCCTGCTTGTACGTTTGGGGTTCCTTGTAGCCAGGAACCTCAGCGGCGTTCAGCAAGTCCATCATCCCCAGCCTGCTACTACCCTGCACGAATTCATCGTCTTCCTCTTGTAGATAGCGAGGATTCGTGAATCGTACCCTTGTGCTCCGCCTGGGACGAATAGGCGAAGGTACCTGAGTGTTCCTTGGAGATCTAGGGGTTTCCCTAGGAGGAGACACTTCCCGATTAAAGTTCGGGGCAGGTATAGGCGCGGAGACTACCGGAGGCCTAGATGATCGGGTGCGAGGGCGTGCAGGGGTAGTTGGTAATGGGGCTTGGGAAGGGGGAGTGTGATATATTGTCTGGTCTGCCGGGGCAGGTGTAGTGTTAGGGGGTGTGAGAGGGGTGCTAGGCTGTTGAGGTGCTGCAGGTACCAGTGGTGGTAGTACGAAGACTGGTGTAGTTTGTGGTACTGCAGGGGCAACAGCTGGTGTAGGCGGGCCAGGCACTACAAAGAAAATCTCACCACCATCGGTTCCCCTTGAAGGTTCACCGGAGGAGGGAGATGGAATGGGTGGTGTGGAGTGACAGGCCAGGTCACTCAGGGATGGGAAGGTGTCTTCATCAAATGTAACATCTCGTGAAGAGATGAAGCACCAGCTATGTCTATCCCAGAGTTTGTAACCCTTTGATAAGGGTTCATAGCCCACAAACACGGCTTCCTTTGACTTAGGATCTAGTTTGCGCCGGTTGTGTTCGGGTACATGATAGTAGGCTTTGCAGCCAAATACTCTAAAGTAAGAGACATCTGGGACTGTACCATCCCAGAGCTCTAGCGGAGTTTTCCACTGATTAGAACGAGTGGGAGTGCGGTTGTATATGTGCGCGGCAGTGTGAACTGCTTGTTCCCAAAAGCCGAGGCTAAGGCCTGCATGGTGAAGCATGCTAGTGCCTTTTTCCATAACCGTACGGTTAAAACGCTCGGCTCTCCCATTCTGTTGTGGAGAATACGGCATTGTGAGCATATGCTCGATTCCTGCTTCCTCAAGTATGTGCTTTAAGTCGTTGTTGACATACTCGCCGCCACGGTCCGAGTGTAAGGATTTGATGGGCTTATTTAATTGTTTTTCAGCCCACGCCTTGTAGTGTAGGAAGGCGTCCTTAAACTGGTCCTTTGATTTCATAAAGATGATTACTGCAGCTTTGGAGTAGTCATCTATGAACGTGGCGAAGTATTTGTTGCCCTGAATAGAGTTGCTCTGCATGGGGCCAACAAGGTCACTGTGTACGACTTCAAGGGGTTCCTTGGCACGTTTGGAGGAAGGTGGGAAGGGTAGACGGGTAGATTTGCCGACTTCACAGCCATGGCAGAGCCCGTCTTCCACAGGGGAATCATTAATTTTGAGTCCTTTTACAGACTCTTGAGCATATCTCTTTAGCGCATCTTTGGACATATGTCCCATGCGCTGGTGCCAGACATCAAGGCTAGCAGATGCAGGTGCTCGGACTGAATTTATGTAGTGTCCGTCTAGCCAATAGAGGCCAGAAGCCTTGTGTCCTTCCGCAATGGTTTCCCCATTGTGCCTAATGGCAAAAGATGTAGCGTCAAAACTAACTATAGCACCCTTTTCTGCTAGGGCACTGGTGGACAGAATACGCGAATGCGTGTTGGGGAGGTGGAGCACATTTGATATTTTGAGGTTGAAACCTCGATTGGTGCGGATAGTAACAGTACCCGTGCCAACGCTCTTAAGTAGAGAGCTGTCACCAAGGAGGACTTCAATACCTTCGTGAGAAGTGTAGGTGTCGTAGTCCTCAACATCAGTATTTTGACAGGCTGCTTGTCATGGGTTGTACAAGGTTGTGACACCTTGTACAACCTTGTACAACCCCCACAAGTTGGCAAGTTGACCAGTCCACAAGCCATGTCAAATCTTCAACAATCTCTTCACAGAGTGATGACCAGCAAGCAGCACAAGTTCAGAAAGTCATACAAGTCCAAGTATTAGTCATTTCATATAGGTTATACATTTGTCATACATTTGTCATATCATATATCATATCATATATTAGTCATATCACATCTGACCATATAATTCTGTCACACCAAATTTGCGCATAAATATATATATATTATTCACAATAAATAATACATGCTAGTTGTACTACTGTAGGAAAGTGGGGGCAGCGTGGCGGAGGGTTGGCAGTCGCAGCAGGGTCTTGCGCGTCTTGTTGGGGCGTCGTGCTGGCGGGTTGGCAACTGCTCTTGAGTGCCGTGTCGGGGTGCGTGGCGGTGGGTTGAGAGTCGTGGGGTTGGGGCGGCACGGTGGCGGGTCGTGGTCTTGGGCGCTACAGCAAGGGACTTATACACGGCGGGAATGCGGTCGCCGTGTGGCTTGCGTGTCGTGTTGGGGTGAGGTGGCGGGGTCTTGCATGCCGGGTCGTTGGTGGCGCCACGGCAGGGCTTGTGCGCGGTGGGGTGGGGTGGCGAAGTTGTCGAGATGGCTGTCGAAGGGGTCGCGGCGTAGCTTGCGCGTCATGGTGGGGGTGGTGCCACAGCGGGGATGGTGCGTGGTGGAGCAGCGATGACATCAGGTGGCGGTTGCAAGGCCGGGGTCGCAGTGTGGTGTAACGACGGGTTGGCGATCGTAGGGTCTTGTGCACTGTGTTGGTGCCCGGGCTGGTGCGTAGAGGGCCGGCGTCGTGGGGGAAGTTGAGGTCGGAACGGTTGGGGTGGTATCGGGATTGCAGCGTTGCGCCGCGGCAGGCAAGCTGAGGTAGTCCGAGGACGACAATGTTGCACCGTGTCCTGCGACAGTTTAGGGTAAATGGAAAAAGAAAAGAAAAAACACTTATCGGGGGTGCATCGGGGTAGCGGCGCTGTTGGTATGTGGGCGAGCTCGCGTGCACGAGGGGGTCGGCAATATTGCGCCAGTCCTGCAACAGTTAAATGTGAAGTAAAAAAAAACAAACAAAAAAAAACTCAACTTAAGGTAATCACGAGGTATGTGTGGTGGTCCAGCGACCCGTCGGTGTGGGGCAAGCAGAAGTGCTTGCGTGCACTTGGGGACGGCATGATGCGCTGTTGTCCTGCGGCGGTTCAGGGTGGAGCAGGAAAGAAAAAAAGAAAAAAAAACTCAACTGGTTTGTCACAGGCGTGTGGGCGGTCTTCGTCGAGGTTGTGGTCGAAGACCGTGGGAGTTATACATGGGCAACAGGAGAGGATGTGGTGGTAAGTCCTTGAAGAGATCCGTTGAAGAAGAAAGGGGAAAAAAAAACCTCCTCGAGGGAACGTTGAGAACAGATGGGTGACAGAGAGGGTGTTCATCAAGGTGTTCATCGACAAGTCAAACGACAAGTCAAACGCAACGACTCACCTTCCCACGCCACAGATTAAGCCCCCGCTCGACTCGACACGTGCCAGTGCCAGCGCTGCATCTGGTCCACCTCGTCTAGCTTCACCCTTTCAAACCCTACCATTCGCTCTGCCACACCCAGAGTCCTTTCCCATCCTCACATGTTGCCCGTATACCAATCCCTCCTCAGCCGCACTGCCCTTGTCTGACGCCTCCACCCCAACCATCACGGCCCCAACTGCACCTGCTGCGGCCACTCTGCATCAAGATTTATCTTTCTTCTTTCATTCATTTCTCACCGGATCTCACCAGTGTTGCAGAGTCTCATCCCTTAAGCCTCGCAAAGTCCTGCCACCTCGTCTTGCCGCACGCAAGAATGTGGCCACCACCTTTACCCTTCGCCACATGGAAGTCCGCCCACCCCATCACATGTCACAGCGCACACAACCTGTTACGGCGCCACCTACTGTGCGAAAATCCTGCCACAACGCACGAACCCTGCAATATGTGGCTGACACCCAGCCGGGCTTCGTCCCAGTGCATGCAAGTATTGTTGTTCTGTTCTGCTTTGTTTCATGTTTCTCACTCTCGCCCACTGCAGCAAGCACCTCAAACACCCTCCGCTCAACACACGTGAGAAGCACCACCCGCTTCATCCTTCAAGCCCTGCAAGTCCAAGTCCCCGCCGCCTCCACTCTTTGTTTGCCACCACCGCAACCCCGTCACCGCAAGACCCGTCACCACGCTACCTGCCGTACGAAACCCCTTCTGCGACACAGTGTTGTCATGGCATGCGTCCTGCTACGATGCCTGTCATGCCACGCCGCCATGATGTGATGCCACCCCAACACCACGTGCGAACCCCTAAGTCATTTCTTTTTTGTTATTTTATTTCTCATTACTCATCACCGCACATCAAACTATCTCTGCCTAGACTCGAGACACGTCCCCTGTGCTTCACCCCTCAAGCCCCGAAAATATTCGCTGCGATGCTGTGCCATCACAGCACACAGGTCCCGCCGCAAGTGACCACGACCGCAACAACACGATGCGACGAAGATGAAGATGGCGTGTGACAACGACGACAACCACACGTCCATGAGGCTTGCGACCACGACCGTGCCAGGACTGTCGGTGGGGGACGGCGGTGGCAGGCGAAGAGGGGCAGCAGGGGATTGTATGTTAACTACACGACGTCTGTATTAATAATAATAATTTATGCCTTTAGTGATGTGATAATGTTTGTTTTGTATTTTGTGACTGTAGTATTAATTAACAATATAAATAACTTATTTTATTATTTACTCTACATTATTACTCTAATAAAAATGATATTAAACAATATTTTGGAACAGCTCTATGTTTAACTTGCCAACTTGTCCAACTTGCACTAGTTTCCTGCTGGTGCACAAGCAAAAAGTTGGGAAATCCCTGGCAGTAACATGTCAACTTACTGATGAATGTGTGGGGTAAAATGTGCTGATGCTCCACTGTCCATCATCCATCTTGACGCTACTTGAGTGTGGTTTGCACTCATCATGTAAAGGGAAACCTGAGGTACCTCATGTACCTCCTCTATTTTGCCAGAGCCATTGACTATAGTAAATAATCGGCTCTTTGGTACAGGTATGCTATTGGCCACAGCAAACCTGTTTGCCGGAATGGAGTCCGGCGCCTCAGATATGGTGTTCTGAGCAGCTTTCCCTCACTGCCCAGCCCTCCCTTTCTTAGCGTTCTCTTGGTCCCGTTTGAGCTTGTAGAAGTCTGGCTTTTTATGGCCAGCCCGCTTGCAGTAGTGGCAGATTATGTCCGGAGACACAGAGCTGCCTGATGCCTGCAACGCGTGGTCACACGGAGGCTGATGTTGTTTGACGGGGGCTATCTTGGTAAAAGATGCCGGGGGACCAGAGATGCGGGATTCCTCATTGATGAACCTATTGATGAGGTCCTGAGGTACGAGATTGGCAGGGGGGCCAGAGGCGAGGATGGTGCCTGCTATGGTGCTGTAGGAGGGGGGGAGTGCGTCTAAAAGTATGAAGGACATTTGCATGTCCGAGACGGGCATCCCATTCTCCACGAGGGTGTTCCTCAGATCCAACATCTTCTGGAGCTGAGGTAGGAAGGGGCTACCTTCCTGAAGCTTGGTATTTGCCAAGCCCACCCACAAATTAAAGGTGGCCATAGAGCCAACCTGACCATAGAGGTGATCTAGCTGCTGGTACTTGTCATGGACGCTTGGGTACAGCGCCATGGATTGAATACCAGAGAGGACCTCCGATGTCACCGATAAAAATAGGAGG
Organism: Lactarius sanguifluus; assembly: GCA_021527775.1. NCBI lineage: Eukaryota > Fungi > Basidiomycota > Agaricomycetes > Russulales > Russulaceae > Lactarius > Lactarius sanguifluus. The sequence continues at coordinate 21,265 of JAKEYF010000343.1, read as the reverse complement.
CCAGTAATGACCTCTTCCTGCCTCTCCCATAGGGCCATTATGGCCAGCCCTTCATCTGTAGGACCTGTGGGTCCTGCTTGTCCTGCAGGGAGTGCTGGGTGGTGGGGAACAGTGCCCACGTTTGAATGGGTGAGGTGACGCCTGCACCCGTTCATTAGCATGAGGGAGGAGAAGGTCGACGACCATGTCTGCCAGTTGGTACCATCCAACTTGGCAAGGGTGACGGACGGAGGGAAAACAAGATGGAAAGACATTTGAGATGTTTGTGAATCTGGTTCCGAGGAGCAGTCAGAACCAGCCCAGATCTTGGTAGGGAAAAAATGGAGTCCTGCCATAGGAGCGCTATAACTCCATAACACTTAAAGTGTCATGCCTCAAGTTTGTGCGACTTGGGTTTGTTACTATAGTAGTGGAATCATTTTTATGATGGCTGCCTTATACTGTAGTCTCCTAGGCCCAAATGTTACTAAGGGCGGATAGTCATGCACGACGCCGTAGGTTTCGAGCAAGAAGGATCAGAGGAGCACTGTCCGGCGAAGGACGCTCCAAGTCCATCTCTAGCCTAGTAGCATGAAGGCTGGGGCTATCCAAGAACTATAGTAAAGGGTAGTACCCTAGAGAGGAGCCAACAGCGAATTCCAGAAGTGATGATAGGGATCAACTCCCATAACAATCACAACTGTCGTCTGTGGAGTCTCTAGACAGACCATTAAGGGTCTTAGTACTAAGTAGCTAGAATAGTGATACATGCCATGCAGCGAATCCTGCACAAGGGGAGCGAATACTTCTCCTGGCAGAGGTCTACTCATAGCTACTGTGTAAATATCATTTATAGTATAGTAGCGTCTCCTAGTTGTATCAGAGGGAAGGACTTCTGGGTTTGACTATTAACCAGGCCTTCACACCCCTTAAAGTGACCCAGGTATTAACCGAGTATCACCCAACCATTTGAGAGGCATATAGCCGCAAGGGTCTTCCCCTTTTGGCCTATGAAAGCACTTCCGGACGAAGACCGGGAAAAGAAAATATTGTAGTAGTGCGCACAGAGGAATTTGAGGTCATAATAGGACCTCTCATGAGAACCTCCTTTAGAGGCTAGCCAAGATGGCACATGACTAGGTCATGGTGGACAGGAAAGGGTGTGTCGAAAAAATGGTAGAGGATGCTCACTGAAGGTGTGGAAGACGACAAAGAAGATGTAGTCGGCTGAGAGAGCGAAGTGACACAAGTAGATCTGTTATAAAAGACGCGAGTTAGTTATTAGGCGTCAGGGCCCATAACCTGTTGAGTGCAGAACTAACAAGCGAGGAGTGATAGCAAAGAGCTAATAGACAAGTTAACTTCAGAGGTGAAGGGAACTCTATTACAACTGCATACCTAATAGACAAGTTACTATGGAACGTCTATGAGCAAAGGTAATATGAGAGGTAAAGAAGAAGGGACTTACACTTCAGAGGTGAAGGGAACTCTGAAGTGTAGAGGCGTAAACAGCAGTCCTTATATACAGGACGCTTAGCTAAGAATGGTCTGTGCGCACTGGTGACCCAAACACAATACATGTGGTCTGTGCGCCAGAGGGAGAAGTGCCATTGGAGGGCAGAGAACAATAGCTGCCTAAAGCAGACAATACCGGTATCTTAACAATAAAGAACAATAAGAGCCATATATGACTCTGACAATAAAGATAAACAAAAGCGGTCCGTATGAGTCCGGAGTGTCCAAAAGAGTCCATAAGGGACAGATACCGTATTTAGTATGTGGGCTGACACAATCAGATCCCACGAGACATGTGACTTATTCAGTCGCGTCTCAACAGCCTGGCCCGCCTACACCAGCTGTTGCCCCTGCAGTACCATCAACTACTCCAGTCTTCGTACTCCCACCAATGGTACCTGCAGCAACTCAACAGCCTAGCACCCCCCTCACACCCCCTAACATCACACCTGCCCTGGCAGACCAGACCATATATCACACTCCCCCTTCCCAAGCCCCACTACCATCTACTCCTGCGCGCCCTCACACCCGCTACTCTAGGCCTCCGGTAGTCTCCGCGCCTATACCTGCCCCGAACTTTAATCGGGAAGTGTCTCCTCCTAGGGAAACCCCTAGATCTCCCAGGAACACTCAGGTACCTTCGCCTATTCGTCCCAGGCGGAGCACAAGGGTACGATTCACGAATCCTCGTTATCTACAAGAGGATGACGATGAATTCATGCAGGGTAGTAGTAGGCTGGGAATGATGGACTTGCTGAATGTGGCTGAGGTTCCTGGTTACAAGGAACCTCAAACGTACAAGCAGGCCATGGAGTCTGACCAAGCTACTGATTGGCTTGAAGCATGCAAGTATGAACTCGATGCTCTCAGTAAGCTTGATGTCTGGAGATTAGAACCCCTTCCTGCAGATAGGAAGGTGGTGAAATGTAAATGGGTGTTCAAAAAGAAAGCAGATGGACGCTTTCGTGCTAGGCTAGTGGCAAAAGGGTTCACCCAACTAGAGGGGGTGGACTTTGACGAAACTTTCTCCCCAGTTGCCCGCTTTGAGTCCTTGCGACTCCTTCTTGCGTTAGCCATGCTTGAAGACTGGCACATTCACCAGATGGATGTCAAATCGGCATTCCTTCATGGGGAACTGGAGGAAGAAATATATATGGAGCAACCAATCAGTTTTGTCACAGCTGGCTCCGAGCACCTTGTGTGCCAGTTACAAAAGGCCTGAAACAGGCTTCCCGCGCATGGAACTTGCAATTCCATGGGGTCCTATGTGACCTAGGCTTTATGCGGACGTACTCTGATGCAGGAGTATACGTGTATCATCTTCAAGAGGGGGGTGACACGCTATTCATGATCTTATATGTAGATGACATCACTATACTTGGGAGCTCCCTATCAAAGATCAATGATCTGAAAGCATCTCTATCAAGTCGATATGAGATGACTGATCTTGGTGAAATCCAGTCTTACCTAGGTGTTAACATCACCAGAGACCGTGCAAACCGCACAATGAAAATCAACCAATCAGATTACATCTGCGATGTGGTTGAGGGCTTTGGAATGATAGATTCCAACCCAGTATACACCCCTCTTCCCTCTGGCGCCGAGGCACACTTGATCAAATATGATGATCAGGCCTCTACTTCTGAGATCAAGAAGTATCAACAGATAATCGGGTCTCTGCTATATGCGCAGATTGGAAGCAGACCTGATATATCCTTCGCTGTTGCGCACCTTAGCCAATTCGCTTCCAATCCCTCTCCACAGCACCTACGCCTAGCAAAATATGTCCTAGCATACCTAAACAGTACTAAGGACTATGCGTTACGCTATGCTGGAGGGAATGGCTCAGGTGGAGAAGGCCTTCATGGCTACTGTGACTCTTCTTGGGGAGATCAAGAAGAGAAGCACTCCACCTCTGGTTACATTTTCCTGCTTGCCAATGGAGCCATTTCATGGTGCACCAGAAAGCAGAAGACTATAGCCCAGTCTACCACAGAAGCTGAGTACATGAGCCTCTCTGAGGCGTCAAACCAAGCTCAGTGGTACACTACCTTCCTTGGGGAACTAGGGTATGAGGTTGCCTCCCCTATTCCCCTACACTGTGACAACAAGGGTGCTGTAGACTTAGCATTAAACCCTGTCACTGGAAGACGGTCCAAACACATCCTGATCAAACACCATGTAGTCAAGGAGTATGTAGAAAACAAGGTCATAGACCTGATATGTACTCCTACAGGGGAAATGGTTGCAGATGGACTCACCAAGTCACTGCCCAGAGAACCCTTTGACAAAATGGTCAATGATCTAGGAATGGTGTAAAACGAGGACTCAGGAACATCGTGCTAAAAACAATCAACAAGGACGTCACATTGTCCTGTAAAAACAAGCACATCATGTTCTCTGATCTTCAAGAGGTTTAACAGAAGAAGGCTTCAGGAACGTCGAGTTACTGCAAATAAGCAAGCGAAGCTTTTGCAGACTTCCTTTCGGTCTTTTACAACCACGAAAAGCCCTTCTTAGAACTCTGAAGGAGTTGGATCTTGACTCAAAGAGCCTACAAATTCCGGCTCTTCAAAAGATTATCATCTTGTATACAATAGTCAAGGATCTCTTACTTCAGAGCTTCAACTTTAACACACCTCTGTTATTTACACTATGGACTGTCCCAATCATGGAGGGATGTTGAGACGCGACTGCATAAGTCACATGTCTCGTGGGATCTGATTGTGTCAGCCCACATACTAAATACAGTATCTGTCCCTTATGGACTCTTTCGGACACCTCGGACTCATACGGACCGCTTTTTGTTTATCTTTATTGACAGAGCCATATATGGCTCTTATTGTTCTCTATAGTTAAGATACCGGTATTGTCTGCTTTAGGCAGCTATTGTTCTCTGCCCTCCAATGGCATTTCTCCCTCTGGCGCACAGACCACATGTATTGTGTTTGGGTCACCAGTGCGCACAGACCATTCTTAGCTAAGTGTCCTGTATATAAGGACTGCTGTTTACGCCTCTACACTTCAGAGTTCCCTTCACCTCTGAAGTGTAAGTCCCTTCTCTTTACTTCTCTTATTACCTTTGCTCATAGATGTTCTATAGTAACTTGTCTATTAGGTATGCAGTTGTAATAGAGTTCCCTTCACCTCTGAAGTTAACTTGTCTATTAGCCCTTTGCTTTTACTCCACGCTTGTTAGTTCTGCGCTTCAACAGAGACGGCCCGTGTGTGTAAGTAGAATACTACCATAGATATTCAAGTTCCCCTCTCATCTGCACCACACATCAGTCCCCTTTTGCAAAGACCAATATTATTGTTCTTTCCGTTTCCGCACATCTCTTTTTGGAGGTTTCTCTTTTTGGAGATTTCTCTTTTTTTTGGGCCCTAGCTCTCATCATACACCATACTGCCTTTTTGCGCTGAGCTCGACGCCCAAAGACGCCAATGGTCTCGTGCTCCAGGCTCCAACAGATCATTCTCCTGGCATTATTGGCCAGCACATCTGACAGGAAGAAGAAAAACATGGGGGTACAACATAAAACACGGACGTAGGTACCACTGGCATGAGTATCGCGTCATTGTGCCCCTGCAACACTATAGCTTGTGTAACCAATCCAGTGCCTTGATTTCCCCACCCTCTCGCAATGCAGTCAAATTTTCTCATTTGTGGTCCGCTACATTTGTTTTCGAGTATGATACTATCCATCACTTGATGATACTCTTGTAAAAACAATGCCGGATCAAGGGCCCGAGCGTAGATGATAGCTCCCCAATTTTTGATTGGCTCCGGAAGTAAATCTGATGAGAATGTACGGTCAAACAACCCCGTCAATGCTGTTGAAAGTTATCCATTTTCTCTATAGTAGTGAGATGGGGCAGAGGATCGTTGACAACCTTCGAGCTGCGATAGCCAGGTAAGGCAGGAAAGAAGTGGTCGAGTTTGTGGTCTTCGTCCAAACTGTCAAACGTCCACTGAAATGTGCGAGTGTCAATCTCTGAAGGTGAGTTCAGAGGAGTTTTTTCCATTGTCTTCTGCATGCCTTGCAAGAGCAACTCACGATAATTTTCTTCCAAAGATACAAAGTAATTGCAGATTCTGTCAACAAAACGCCCAAGAGAGAACTTGAAGCGCCCACACCAAAGCATGAAAAACAATGGAACATAACAATGGTCAACATACAACGGGCCAGAAATGGTATTCCAGCAACAATGTGCCACGCCGACAATGAAAGTGGGGTGTAGTCATGATGAGAGATTGGGAGGAATGTGAGGCATCCGTGCAGAGCAGTGCAAGTCCCGATCCATAACACCACCGACTTGAAAATCGTCAGATTAACTTTCCAAATGAACACAGATATGCCGGCAAAGAACAGGAACAGGGAAACGTGCAGCAGCATCGGCAGAGCTTCAACTGCCCATGGAAGGAGAAACTTGTCGACGCCTTCTGCAAAGAACACACAGATCCTCGCTCCCTCGTGTAGACCGCAACGTGGCTGAGTGACCCCGAGGTATCTTCATGCCCACTGCTGAAGCAACATCACAAGTAGAGCGCAGCCGATACCGATGACATCAGCAAGTTGACATGTTACTGCCAGGGATTTCCCAACTTTCTGCTTGTGCACCAGCAGGAAACCAGTGCAAGTTGCACAAGTTGACAAGTTAAACATAACATTGTTCTATTTTTAATATCATTTTTTATTGTTAAAATAAAATAATATGTCAGAAACAATAAGCCATTTATAATGATATTATAACCATTTACAAGACAATATAATGATAGTAATCAGTTCCCATTTTTTTGACAGATAAATCATTTATATTTCAGTTACCACAATACAAAAAGAATTATTATTACAAAAGCAAAAGATGTACGTTGAGCGTGAGTACCCTGCCGCCGCCACCATCCCCCACCAGCATCATCCTGTCATGGTTGTGGTCACGGGCTGCTCCATCGTTCTCATAGTCGTCATCGGGGCATGGTTGTCATTGTGTCACAGTCATCATCTTCATCCACGTTGCGTTGTCACAGTCGTGGTTGCTTGCGGCGTCATGGTGATTGTGCCATGTTGGAGTGGCGATGTGGCAGGACATGTGTGCCGTGATGGCACAGCATCACAGCGGGGCTTGAAGGGAGAGGTGCGGGTGTTCCTCATATGTGCTGGGGAGAGGAGCTGCAGCGACGAGTAGTGAGAACAAATGGAAAAAAAAATAAGAAAAGAACATATCTGAATATGTGGATGTACTGGACCAAAGCCTAGCTGGTTGTCAGCTGCATCTTTGTATTGCAGGGCTCATGCGTCGTGGTGACATGGTGGGTTTTTTGCACAATGGGTGGTGCTGTGATGGATTGGCGGTGATGGTGGGCTTTGCGTGGCAAAGCATGGAGGTGGTGGCCACCGACTTGTGAGGGGCAGCAGGGGCTCGCAAGGCTTGAGGGGTGATGCTCTACAACGCTGGTAAGAAGCGAAAGAAAGAAATAAAAAATAAACTTATCTGGATGTTGGTTGTCCACCACATTGTATGACAGGGTGGTGTCGGGGTGGGACTTGTGTGCCATGATAACGTGTCGTGCTGCCGTGACGGGGTGGCGGTGGTGGTCGAATTCCGCATGGCAAAGGTGTCGGCGGCCCTGGACTTGGGTGCGGGGGAGACTTTGCGATGCTTATTGTAACGGGCGAGGCTCTGCATCTGCAACGGTGAGAAACGAATAATAATAAAATCAAAATCAAAATCAAAAAAAATCTTGATGTTGGTTCCGCATCGTATTCTAGGCTCCTGCGCCGTGTCAGGGTAGTGTCGTGGCAGGACTTGTGTGCCATGAAGGCACGGCGTCGAGATGGGGTTACCACATGGCTGGTGGTGTCATAACACGTCGTGCGCGCCGTACGGGGTGACTATGGTGGTGGACTTCCATGTGGCAAAGGGTGGATGTGGCAGCCACAGGCTTGCATGCGGCAAACAGAGGCGGTGGACTTTGTGAGGCTTGAGGAGTAAGGCTCTGTGATACTTGCAAGAAGCGGATGAAACAAAAAGAAAAGCAAAAAAAAACATGCCTTGATGCCCTGAGAAGAAGCCAGCTTGCCATCAGCCCCATCTTCATGACCATGAGTGTCGTCGTGGTTGCGGCCATGGTGTTACAGAGAGTGGTAGCGGGGTGTGGGAGCTGCAGTTGTGGCCGTGGCAGTTGGGGTGGAGGCGTTGGAACAATGACGAGGGCGGCTGGCGTGGGCTTGATCTGCGGCGTGGGAAGGTGTGTCACGTGCAGCTGGTTGACTGTCTCGATGCGACCTCCTAATCACCATTTCTTCACGGGTCTCTTTAAGGACTACCTACTAGTACCTAGTACCCACCATACCCGCTCTGTTACGCTCGGCCCGGAAGTGGACACTGACGTCAAGGGTATGACACCGCGTCAGCAGTATATCGTCATGGACTTGTGAGATCAGTCAGCCGGGTAAGCTCCGGCGCATGTGATTGTGTACGATAACGGATCGGATCATGACTCGTAGTGACTCATACTAGGATAGCTGTACTAGGGTTCACGGTACTTACGCTATTGGCTAGTACGGATTGGAGCAGCGCTTGAAAGCCCGCGTGTAACTGTATAAGTAGAGAGCTGTGAAGACCAAGAACGGCATCTTGGTCTTCTTCCAATACCACTCTCAGTTCTTCGCTCTATAGGGATCTCCCCCTTTAAGTGAGTCGTCCAGCATACCCCAGAGACCAAGGGGTCCCCTGTGACTTATCCCGACGTTCCCTTCGTGGACAGTGGATTATCCCTTCGACGCCATCTATCACCAGGTCTTCCTCTATATCAACGAACGCGTGGCGTCCCCGTACTGCACCCTCTACATCATCGACCACCATACCTGGGACGAACTCGAGACTACCGACACTCCCCCCATCGGCATACCACAAGGAGAGGATCTCCACGCATACAGAGGACTAGCAGGAGAGTTATTCCCGCACCCTCAGTTCTACCCGCAGAGCAGAGTCAATCGCCTCTTTTACCCTCTCGTCAGATTCGCCACAACCCGAGAAGCCTAAGTCAGGCAAACGTCCGTGGTAGACGTTACATTAAGACCAAGATCCACCGTGGCCAATCTCCAGACAACCAAGGACTACTGGGTACCCTTCAGGCCCTACCACATCGACAGGAGAGGAGAACGAAACGTACCAAAAAGATACCTACAATCCGCGTTTTGGAAAGACGACGCGGAAGACCCAGGCTACGTAACCTACTACTATAACCGACAGAACCAACAGCAGATCATACCAGTAGAGTTCAACTTCGAAAACACCTGCTGGACCGAGATCAAGTGGGACGACCTCCACAACAAGTATCAGATAACACGACCCGCAACCTCCAGCCTCAACCTCGACATCACAGTCAACAACGTAGTAACCAGAGACCAGTGGGGCGTAATCGACGGACAAGAGGAAGAACCAGCCCGATCTCCCACACCCAAGACCCCAGCACCATCCCCCTCACTCGCAAGCAACCCCGAAGAAATTCGGATCATCAAAGACGAAACCGAAGAAACCACCCTAGAGGAAATCGCTAAGTCCATTCCCACCAATATGTCTCAAACCATCACCCAAGAGACCCACGCCAGAACCGCACTATTCAAAGAACCGGAAAACCGAGGACCACCGGGAGGAGACCCGGGAGATGAAAACCACGGAGGGGGAAACGGAGGAGGAGACGACGGAGGACAACCCACCAACATCACCCAGGTTCCCAACAACGCAACCACTGACAAGTTCATAGGGAAAGAACCAATGGTGTTCACAGGAGACCGCGACAAGGCGGAAGCATTCCTCACACAGTGGAAACGATACGTAGGGGTCAACTTCGCAAACCGAAGCCTACAAATTCCATACGTCAAAGCAATGATGTTCCTCACCTACATCCAAGGACCACTAGTCGACGAATGGACCACAGAAACCCAGAAATGGCTCGACGGTCACATCGACCGCTACGACACCTGGCTATGGGCTGGAGTAGAGCTCGCCTTTAAACGACAGTTCCGCGACAACATGGAACAGGAACGAGCCAGACTAGAACTTGACAGAGGGTTCAAAATGACGGGAACCGACATAGACGGCTACGTCACTAAATTCGAAAAGTTGGTTCGACAGGCTGACTATCGCCTAGACAAACCCCTGGTCTTGGATAAATTCACCAGGGGACTACCAATGGACCTCTACCGGAACGCATACCAATTCCACAGCCCTCACACCTACCAGCAATGGAAAACCGCCACCATCGAACAACAAAAGCGGTATATCCACATGAAGGCCCGAACAGATGGTTTCGGAAGACAACCACAGAACAACGTGCGACCACGACAAGGACAACCCGCACGCTTCCAACCGCCAACCAGACAACAAGGATGGCAGCAGTACCGCAACCACCCAGACGCAATGGACACTACCCCAGGAAGAATCCGCGCCAGAGTCGCAGGGTCCGAGGAAGCAAACCCCAATAACGCCCAGGAGTGGAGAGACTACAACCAGGGAAGACCGCCGTTCGCACCCCGAGGAGGGTTCCTCAGCAGAGGACGAGGAGGACGAGGAATATTCAATAGCAGGGACGTCACCTGCTATAACTGCAACCAGAAGGGTCACTTCTCACGAGAATGCACACAGCCACGCCAACCGCGTAACCGCGGAACGCTCCAAGGAAGGACCGCCTACATAGAGGAAGTACCCTCCGCTCCACAGAGCGTCGCAGGAGAACCACTCATCAACCTCGACGAACCCGCACAAGCAAACAGCGGTACCACCTCGCAGCAACGGGTAGAGGACATAATGGGCAGGATTGCAAGTCTAGATGAAGAGGGAGGAGAGATATTTGCCAGAAATATGGCAGGGAATCCGGATTTTCAGGACGCCTGAACCCAACGGCCTGGGTAAGGGCAGTCAATTGTAACTCATCGTTCATAACGCGCTATCGATCTATGCATGTTCCAGTTTCGATCCGCACGAGTTACTTCATGGCCGAAAAGAAAGCACTAGTCGACTCCGGGGCAACAGACAATTTCATACACCCGGACTTCGTCAAAAGAATGCGTCTAGGAACCAAAGAACTAGAACGCCCACGAAATATCTGGAATATAGATGGAACCCATAACAAAGGGGGGAAAATCACCCACTATATAGACCTAAACATCCAGACTGACGGAAAACAGAAAGACATCAAATTCCTGGTGACCAACGTAGGGGGGAAGACCTCATACTAGGATACCCCTGGCTGGCCATGTTCCAACCCAGAATCCAATGGGCAACAGCCACCCTGGATACCAAACAATATCCCATCATATTACGAACGATGAACCCACGACGTCTAGACCTCACAGAAATACGACGACTCATCACCCAACACATGGACGAAGCCGCAAACCAAAAATACCAGGAACTAGAGGAAGAATCACTTCCGATACACCTTCGAACTACGGCAACGGAAATGGCAATATCGGCACAACAGTACACGGAGAAAAAAGGAAATACCAGCGGAATACCAAAGACACGCAAAAGTATTTAGCGAGGAAGAATCCCATAGACTCCCCCCGTCTTGACCATGGGACCATGCTATAGAACTCAAACCCGACGCACCGGACACGATCGACTGCAAGATATATCCAGTAAACCAGGCAGAGGACAAAGCGTTAAAGGAATTCCTAGATGAACAACTGGCCAAAGGATACATACGACCCTCCAAATCTCCGTACGCATCCCCCTTCTTCTTTGTTAAAAAGAAGGATGGAAAACTACGCCCGGTACAGGACTATCGAACCTTAAACAAGTGGACCATACGCAACCAATACCCACTTCCGTTGATCCCCGAACTAATTGCAGACTTAAGCGGCGGATGGATATTCTCCAAATTCGACGTACGGTGGGGGTATAACAACATCCTAGTCAAGGACGGCGATCAGGGAAAAGCGGCATTCAAAACCAAATATGGGTTCTTCGAACCAGTGGTAATGTACTTCGGAATGACCAACTCCCCATCCACGTTCCAGACAATGATGAACCACATATTCAAACCCCTCATCGAATACCACGAAACCAAAGGAACGATAATACGAGTATACATGGACGATATCGGAGTCGCAACTGCGTCAACAGAACAAGCACACATCAAAGCAGTACACGACATACTGGACCTATTGGAACAACACGACCTATACCTGAAACCGGAGAAATGCACTTTCCACTCTTCTTCCCTCGATTACCTGGGGGTAATCATTGAAAAGGGGGTGATCCGCATGGACCCCGTCAAAATTTCGGGAATCAAAGAATGGCCAACTCCAAAAACCGTAAAGCAAGTACGATCATTCCTAGGGTTCTGTAACTTTTACCGCGCCTTCATCAGAAATTTTGCCACGCATGCACGACCCCTCAACAAACTAACCCGAAAAGACACGGAATGGCAATGGGGAACGGAACAACAACAAGCGTTCGACAAACTCAAGAGCCTGGTAACAAGCGAACCGGTGCTTAAACACCCAGAACTGGACAAGCAATTCGAGATGGAAGTGGACGCCTCAGGATACGCAGTAGGAGCAGTACTCCTCCAACGAGACGCAAACAACAAACGACACCCCATCGCGTTCTACTCAAACACTCTAAATGCAGCCGAAAGAAACTACGACATTTACGACCTGGAACTCCTGGCAATCGTGAAAGCCCTACGCAACTGGCGACAATATCTCGCCGGCTCACCACACAAAATCAAGGTATTCTCCGACCATATGAACTTGCTATACTGGAGATCCCCGCAAAAGATTAGCAGACGAGTAGCAAGGGAAGTACTGGAACTGTCAGAATACGACATTGAGATTCACCACATCAAAGGCACAGCAAACGGCCGAGCAGACGCCCTATCACGACGACCGGACTACGATCAAGGGGAAAACGACAACGAACACGTCACGGTGCTACCAGACCACATCTTCGTCCGAGCAAACGTCATAGACACCACAGAAAACCCCACGCGCACGAGCCCGACAATCGACATCCTAGAAATGGAAACGACACACCCGGTATACACCCAAGAGGAACAAACGATCAAGAAATGGGTAGACCCGCACCAACTCAAAAGGATCGAAGGGACATGGTACAAGAATGGAAGACGCGTGGTAACAGGAGACCTACACGAACGACGGCGCATCATTCAAGTACACCATGACCCACCGGTACACGGACACCCAGGAATCAATCGAACAATCAAAATGGTGGAACGATACTACTGGTGGCCAGGTCTACGGCAGGAAACCCAGGATTACGTCAAAGGATGCGCCGACTGTCAGAGGATCAAGGTTAATAACCGACCCACGCGAGCCCCACTTCAACCAATATTCCCAAAACCAGAGGCCACCCCATTTCAAACCATAGCGCTCGATTTCATCACCAAACTACCACAATCGGAGGGATGTGACTCGATACTGACAGTAACAGACCACGACTGCTCTAAAGCGGCCATATTCATCCCGTGCCTGGAAGAAATCACGGCGGAAGGAACCGCAGCTTTGTACGTAAAACACGTGTTCACCCGATTCAGATTACCGTCGCGCATTATCAGCGACCGAGATCCCCGATTCGCCTCCAAGTTCGTAAGAGAACTATGCAAAATACTGGGCATCGAACAGAACATCTCCACGGCCTACCACCCCCGCACAGACGGACAATCGGAACGAACAAACCAATGGCTGGAACAGTATCTCAGGTTCTGGGTCAACGAACGACAGGACGACTGGACCAGATATCTCCCAATGGCGGAATTCACGCACAATAACTGGCCCAACGAAGCGACAAAGGAATCCCCCTTCAACCTTCTTATGGGGTACAACCCGCGAGCCGACTGGACGGACCGCCCTTCACCAATCCCCCAGGTAGCACTACGCCTGAAACAGTTCAGAGAGGCTAGAACGCGCGCCCAGGCACTGATGATCAAAGCGCAGCAGGGGTGGATCAAACACAAAGATACGCCCAAATACCAAATTGGGGATCTAGTATGGCTAGAAGGACGCCACCTACGTACTAACCAACCAACCACCAAGCTTGCGCCCAGAAGACATGGCCCGTTTAAAGTCACTCAGGTGATGTCCGCAGTCAACTATCGCCTAGAACTTCCCACGCAGTGGAGCATCCACCCCGTGTTCCATACAGATCTTCTGACGCCGTACAAAGAAACTCCCACACACGGCCCCAACTATCAGCGCCCACCACCGGACTTGGTAGGAGGCGAAGAAGAATACGAGGTCGAGAAGATTCTAGACTCTCGGCGGTTCGGCAGAACCAAGAAACTGCAGTATTTGGTAAAGTGGCGCGGATACCCGGACTCCGATAATCAATGGGTCTCGAAGGATGACGTCTTCGCCGATGAAGCGATAAGGGAGTTCAAACATTTGAACCCCGCCAGAGAAGTGCATATAAGCACAGGGAAAACCCAAGAGACGTCCCCATCTCCTTCCCTCTCTACTCCCCACACTCATGTCCTCATCCCCAGTCCAAGTCCACTATGTCCTCGACGACCTACTCCCCATCTCAGTCCAGCCAACCCTCATCGTACAGAACGCCCCGACATCGTCACCCATGCAGGTTCCCCAGCCCCTTCAACCAGCAGGAAGTCGTCCCTCTTCCCCCGTACCATCCCTCCTTCCTTCGCCAAGCCCTACAGCCGTACATTCACGGACCTCTTCGGCGCAAGGTTACATCCCGACGCGACCTCCGTCCCGTCAAGACCAGACTGCGGTACAAGAAGATCGAGAGTACGACAGGTACCTGTCGGAGGAGCATTGTCCTCTCAACCGCCACATCACGTATGGGAATCACCTCACCACTACTCACGACGAAACCCCGCCGGTATGCACCACCGACGGGAAACCAATGCGGGCTCCGAAGAATGCTCGACCCGCGCTCCGCCGATATCAGTAGTGTTGGGGAAGTTTGGTTCCAAACTGATCCAAACTCAGTTTGAACCAAACCCAAACTGGAAGTTTGGTTTGGGGTTTGGGATTTTCTGAAAAAAGCTAAATGGTTTGGTTTCCAGTTTGGGGGTCCCAAACTGAGTTCAAACCGTTTCAAACCAATTACATAATAAGCGCCCAACAAGCATTTAATAATCACATTTAAACTCAGTGTGGTTCAAAATTAGTTCAAAATTGGTCCAAAACTGGTTCAAACTCAGTTGAAATCAAGTCTTAAATGGTTTGAGTTTGGTTTAAACTGAACCAAACTGAAACCAACTGATTTGTAAGCAATGTGACACATTATTTGGGCGCTTAGTGGGCGCTTATTTGGGCGCCTATTTAATCGGTTTGGAACGGTTTGGTTCAGTTTGGAGCAGTTTGAATCAGTTTGGTTCAGTTTGGTTTCAGTTTGGCCAAAATGTAATCAGTTTGGTTTCCAGTTTGGCAAAAATGGCCTCAAACCAAACCAAACCAAACTTCCCCAACACTAGATATCAGGCGGAGGAACACAGTCCAGTTTCCCGATCTCGGGTGGAGACTCCGCCACCCCACGGGTACCAACACAACAGGGGAGTCCATTACATCCCGTTCCAGATACGCGACGCTCAGGGGAGGCTGCACCCAGCTCGCTATACGCAGCTCGTCTTTATGGCGGACCCCTTCGTCCTCGCCTACCGACAGGGCAGCGACCAGCAGTACGGGAAGTCCGTACATGCCATGCCCGACTACGACCATCCGAGCCCCGAACCCTACACCGACGACGACCTGATCTTCCTAGACCAGGACAGCAGCTACCGCGAGTCGGTCGACGCCGCCCTCTTGGGCATGAAGGACCTCTCGGTCACAGCGGAGATACACCGCTACCGATGCCTTCAGGCGGGGTACGCCGCCAAGGAGGAGGAGCTGCGCAAGAAGGTGGAGGAGCTCGAGAGGATCAGGATTACCCGACGGCAGTGCGTACTGCGCCTCGAGCGCGCAAACGCCATCAAGCGCATCAAGGACGAGAGGGACTCTTACCGTCCCGGAGCGGAGGAAGGTCAGCGCATCGCCACCATAAGGGAAGTTTTGGAGCGTGGTCGGTCTGGGGCCCGATCCTAAAAAGGGGGTGATGTTACGCTCGGCCCGGAAGTGGACACTGACGTCAAGGGTATGACACCGCGTCAGCAGTATATCGTCATGGACTTGTGAGATCAGTCAGCCGGGTAAGCTCCGGCGCATGTGATTGTGTACGATAACGGATCGGATCATGACTCGTAGTGACTCATACTAGGATAGCTGTACTAGGGTTCACGGTACTTACGCTATTGGCTAGTACGGATTGGAGCGGCGCTTGAAAGCCCGCGCGTAACTGTATAAGTAGAGAGCTGCGAAGACCAAGAACGGCATCTTGGTCTTCTTCCAATACCACTCTCAGTTCTTCGCTCTATAGGGATCTCCCCCTTTAAGTGAGTCGTCCAGCATACCCCAGAGACCAAGGGGTCCCCTGTGACTTATCCCGACGTTCCCTTCGTGGACAGTGGATTATCCCTTCGACGCCATCTATCACCAGGTCTTCCTCTATATCAACGAACGCGTGGCGTCCCCGTACTGCACCCTCTACATCATCGACCACCATACCTGGGACGAACTCGAGACTACCGACACTCCCCCCATCGGCATACCACAAGGAGAGGATCTCCACGCATACAGAGGACTAGCAGGAGAGTTATTCCCGCACCCTCAGTTCTACCCACAGAGCAGAGTCAATCGCCTCTTTTACCCTCTCGTCAGATTCGCCACAACCCGAGAAGCCTAAGTCAGGCAAACGTCCGTGGTAGACGTTACACGCTCCCGCAGACCAATCCATGAGGGACGACCACAACCTCATCTGTAGGCATGAAGACAGAGCTGACAGCGATCTGGGCTTCGGCCCTGTGCAAAAGATACACACTTTCTTTTTTTTTCCTTTTGGTTTCGCTCCATTTCTCACTAGTGTTGCAGAGCTCCTTTACCCATCACCTCTGCTGTTGTCTGTTGTAGCTACATCCTCAAACCACCACCGCCTCTCCAACGTATGCATGATGCGCCAGTTGAGTTTGTTTTGTTTTCTTTCTCTGCTCCACCCTGATCCATTGCAGAACAACGGCACATCATGCCGTCACTGTGCGCATGCGAGCCACCCTCGCTCACCCGCCATACTGACACTGCGGCCACCCTGCTGTGGCCACCAACACACGTACATAATTGATAAGTTTTTTTCTTCTTTTGTCCGTTCACCTTTAACTGTTGCAGGAAACATTGCCGTCCCCTTGAGCTACCTCCACTTGCCCGCCCCACCAACACGCCGCGGCGCTACGCTGAAACCTCGATACCGCCACAGCCACGACCTCATCACCACCCCAACCATTCCACCACCACACTGGCCTGCCACGTTACCAGCCCCACCGTGGCAGGCCCTCAACACAGCACACAAGACCCTGCGACTGCCAAACCATTGCAGGACAACGACGCATCATGCCGTCTTTGCGCACAGGTGAGCCACCCCTGCTACCTACCATACCGACACCACCGCTACGCTCACCTATACATGACAATCAACGATAAGGTTTTTTTTCTTTCTTTTTTTCGCTCACATTTAACTGTTGCAGGACGGCACAATACTGCCATCCCCTTGAGCCACCTCCACTTTCCTGCCACACTGACACTGTCGCAGCCGTGATCTTATCACCACAACCGGCACCAACTCACTGTGCTGCTACCACCACGCCGGCCTGCGCACCAGTCCCGCCATGGCGCCAACACAACCTTGCAACCACCAAACCACCGCCACGCCACGGTGCGACCCCGGCCCCTCAACTGCCATCGCCACACCATTGTCACCCTGCCGCGTCTCTCCACTAACACTACCCCGCCGTGGTATCTTCAACACGACGCGCAAGACCCTGCCATGTCACCCCAGCACGGCATGACCCCGGCCCTCGGCTACCTTCTCGCCACCACCACCCCGCTGCGCTGACACCGTGCAAGTCTCAATACGGCGCACAAGACCCCGCCCTCATCAACTTGCCACGTCACGACCCCAGCCCCATGACCGCAACCACGACTGTAACGCCACCAGCGGGGCGACGTCCATGGTTCATAGTACCTGCAGCAGGTCTAGCAGAAGACGCGTTCGGCATTATCGGACAACGGCGATAATGGAGACTGATATCGGTCGAAGGCACACGCTCGAAGAGGCGAGGCGAGAACGGTGATGCACAAGATAAGAGGAAGGCTTAAGGCAAGGCAGAGCAGGGTTCCCAAGATACAAAGCTGGTATTGCTAAGTAAATCAAGTCTGAGGACTCAAGTACAAAGACAAGCCTGGTATATATACATGCAGGTACATAAGGTTCGTACTCAGCTAAGTCCGCTCTATCTGGGATCTGGGTCCGTGCGCAGTCATGGAACCTACCAGAAGGTCACATGCGTATTGCGCCATCGTTTGTCATCGTTCTAGGTCAGTCTAGACTACGGTCACGTGATCATACCGTTATAAGTCCAGACCCTTCCTGAAGATCTCCCTAGCGCTCCGTAAGGTCCCGCTAGCGGCATCTGAGCCACCGGGAGTCTCCGCCCAGCTAGGTGGTTCCTCCGGCTCGCGTTCCGTAGCGTCGGCGGTTGGGATTCATAACAACGACGATCCCTGTCACCACCGCCATGCCATGGCCACACTACCACTTTGCCTACAGTAGTCCTCTATGTGTTTATGTATTATGAATAATATATCATTTTTATGTGGTAAATTTGGTGTGACTGTGACCTGGTGTGACCTGACTATAGATATGACTAAATATGATATGACTAAGATATTGATAAGACTAAAGTATAATATGACTAATACATGTATGACTAATATAAGATTTGATTAATGTATGATATCACTAATACTTGGACTTGTATGACTTTCTGAACTTGTGCTGCTTGCTGGTCATTGCTCTGAGAGGAGATTGTTGAAGATTTGACATGGCCTGTCAACTGGTCAACTTGCCAACTTGTGGGGGTTGTACAAGGTTGTACAAGGTGTCACAACCTTGTACAACCCATGACAAGCAGCCTGTCAAAATACTGATGGACCAAGCTTAGACACAACAGCGTATTCACCCAAACTGCATAAATTGGTGAAGAAAATGGAGGCGGGGAAGCAGGGTGGGAGATGGAAATGTTGATGCAGGGTCGGCGAGTGTGTGATAATTCTGTGCAAGGTAAAAATTGGAAGTGCCCTGTGGGTTTGGGCGAATGTCATGAATTGCCACTGAGATCAACGACAGCAGCGGAAAACAGACTGGTCTATGAGAGATGAGTTGGTGTGAAGCAGGGCGTGACATCAAAAGATAGGGACGCACAAAGATGAGAATCCCATCAACATCCGCTCCCCATCCTTCAGCCATCTTGTCCTCTTCCGTCGCCATTTCTAGATAAATGGAGAAAATAGGCCGTGACCCATCAACAAAGTTGGATTCTCTCATAGTTCCTGAGTCGGCACCGACTTGTGACCGCCTATCGGGGTAGCAGTGACAGGCGAGAATGAGGGGAAGAGGGCCAAGTGGGAGTAAGGTTCTGGAGTGAGTCTATCGTAATCTCAGTCAGTTGCTATGAACACTTCGAGGCAATACAGCAACAGGGTACACAGAAATGCAAGTGCTCCAAGCTCCACAGTTCGTCACTGCGAGACACAGTCATGGGAGGTGAAACGGCGTGGAAGAGTCGCGCAAGTGCGTCGGGAAACTCCGGGCCGCTAAGTCGTCTCCCACGCTCGACACGCTCGAAAATATACCCATATTTTCCCACCTTGGGAACTCACTTGAAGTGTACAGTATTCAAGCTAATATTCAGTGGCCGTCGCGAGCAAACGCAGCTGCTCCCACTTCGGTCCTCTGCCAGTGGTGAAGCAAAGTCAGGACGGTCCTGAACTCATGAGTTAATTGAGTGAAAATCGTAATCCTACAGCCAGTCGTGGTCGTGATTGTCGACAGTCCTCATTGGCTCCGTATTCATTGGTTCCGTACCCTATGCCGCGTCCATTGAAATGGTCAGTTTCTGTCCACATCGATAATATATCTCGCCCTACACTGCTACTATATGTTCCAGGAAGGATAGAGAGAAATGGACCGCTCAAGGAACCACCTATCGGCGTTCCATCGAAGTACAAAGATCAAGAATACAAAGGATGTCTGTCACGTCGGCGCTACCATAGCCCAATGGTGAGTTGATAACTCTGTAGCTGTTCGCAAGCAAACTGATTATCAACTCTCGATTTTGTGCATTCCGTAACATCCTGTCTCTTCCTGTTATCACTGATCACAGAGGTGACACAGTAATGCGGTCCCACGAAGTATTCCCTAGCCTCGTCTCATCGAAGTCTTGCTTCATGCAATCCGCGCTCGATCGGATTCCCTGGCGTCCGAGTCATCCATCACATCCTGTGATGCAGGTTATATGTCAGCCGCGAGAACGACCGAAGCACACGCGCGAAAACGAACGGGGTGCGGAGGGAACTAGACAAACAAAGAAAGCTCAGGAATCATGGACACGAGCGATTACTGAGGACTACAGAGTAACGTATAGAGTACCGTAAATACCACAGTCACATAGGTATGCATGGACTGTGATTCTTTTTTTTTTTTTTGGATCCATATTTATTCTGGGATGCGCAACATAGTTACAGACCAGCCGTAGCGAGAACCACCACATTTAGGAAACACGTTAAGTAGGGTGCCCCGGAATCGTAAGGTAGGAACGAGTCAGGAGAACAGAGGCGCGTCGGAAAGGGCATCTAGCCCGTGGTACATAAGCCGTAAGGCCGTGAGTCAAATATGTGCAGCGTGGAGCCGCAGGTTAGACGGAAATGAAACGAGTCCACAACCGAGAAGGGAAACAAACCTCCAAGTGTGCACCTACCTAGTCGGGTTCAGGGGGCACGGGTATGGGATTCCGGCTTCGAGACATGGACTGTGATTCCACGAGACGAAATGGAACGCTGGCTCATCTCAAAGTAAAAGCAATCAATCAATCAATCAAGTAGTCATTCGAATAGGGTATGCTTCAAGTTGCCTACGCGAGCCGGACCGGCCTCGCGTGCGCAGAGAATTCAACATCCCCCAATGTTCACCTATGGTTCTATATGTACCCAATATCGCATTCCCCCGTCTTTGTACCACTCTCCTTGTCACGAGGACGTCTCAGCGTCGAAATCACACGAACGAATCGATCTCGCGGAATAGTCCCACTCTGCACGGACTCCACCATCAGCGCTTACCCGCGCAATCCCCGGCGTGGGCACCCGTGTGTGTCTGGCGTGAGTAGCCACATACACACCGCGCCCCGCCTCTCTTTTCACGGCGCGCTGTCGACATCCACTTTCCATGTGCACTCTCACACTGGCACCTTCGCCGTGCGCTCCGACCCACGCCGCGCTACGTGGGCGCCATTTTATCGGGCCGGTGCAAGCCGTGGAGCAGGCACAGGAGGTTTTGTAGTAACTCGCGGGGTAGCAATGCGATAGTGATGGGCAGAGTCTGCCTCGGCACCGAGCAATTGAAGTCAGAGGCGGAGGTACCTTCGCGTCGCTGTGTCGGCCCGGGAGTCTTGCTTCGGCCTTACGGCGGTTCACAGAAAGGCCGTGCACGGTTCGGCGTGGGCACACCTTCACCATACCTGACAGGCCGGACAGTCTTCAAGTGTTGATCTATATTCGCGGCGACGCATGAGTATTCCTATCGTTTGCGGGACACCCACAGCTTCAACCCCCCGTCCTCTGTGTCGGCCAGCATG
>JAKEYF010000342.1:0-59263 GCA_021527775.1 Lactarius sanguifluus | reverse complement strand
TGCGCTTTGTGCGGTGAGGTCGGCGGTCTCGTCGGGCGTGAGGAAGAAGCTGTCTTCGGAGTCGGAGGGGAGGTCGGTCCACCCGCCGCCTGGGGAGTTGAGCGGCACGTGTGGAAGCATCACACTGACGGTTACAGTGGGGAGTGCGTCGAGGAGCCGCGCATCGTATCTGTATGGAGCGTTCTTCGCGTGAGCGCGAGGTGTCCGTGCGTGTTAAAGACCAGAGCAAAGCGGAAGAAAATACCAGAAGACACATGTATAGTAACGGCAAACTTCGGATCGCAGTGGCCAAGATACAGCGGGAAGAGCAGGGATATGACAACCAGATATGCATTCTCATCGACCGATAGTAGACAGCATTGTACTGATACATATCAGTACGAGCAGTGTGGAATTCACGGCCCGATATCCCCGAGCACGTCGAGGTCATGTCATTACCAGTGCCCGAGCCAGAAGACGTGATATGGAACTCGTCTCGTACAGCTCGTCAAATACACGACCTAGGTCGAGTAGAAAAGTCCCCACCCGCCTCTCACCTGCGTTCTTTTACCTAACGTGCGTTCCAGGATATCGGCCCCCTCCTCTCCCTTGCCAGCTCCTCTCTCGCTCTCCTCGCTCTCCCTCAAACCGACGCTCCAGACGCTGGGCTTCCGCAGGGAGACGAGCGCAGCGAACAATTCGTTGTCGAGGTCGGCAAATACTTTGAAACCCTCGACGTGCGCCCCCAGCTCCTGCCCTCTCCCTCTGACTTACAGCCGCCGCAGAGCATACAAATGGCCCTCCGCTCCTCACTCGCACACATCCGCGCCGCACGCATCTCCCCTGCAGTCCTCACCGCCCCGCCAGCAGGGTTCGTCCCACCCCCCAGGGTGTCGGGCTCCCCTCACCGCCTGCTCCTGGAGGGCAGCAGCTCACGTCGGATGCTGGCGGCGGCGGCGTGAAGGAACAGACGCGTGTTCTGCTCGAGGAGCGCGTTGAGCGTGACGCGTGGCACGGCGTACTAGATGCGCTCACTAGGTTGCGCGATGCACGCCGCGCCGAGGCAACAGAGCATGGGATATCCGCCGCTGTTACTAGCGAGTTGGGTGGGGGCGAAGACGATGTTTTCATGGGCGCGCCGGGGTGAACCAATCGCGATGTCCCCCCGGATGTTTTTGTCGATACGTTTCCATGACCGACTGGATGGTTTGTTCCAGTACTATAGTGCTCACAATACAGTCGAGTCCTCTCATAGATACAGTACCCCCTTTGGCACGACGTCACAAGAACCAAGTGTAATTCACCGGCAACGCCCTAACGCCTACCAGTCATGTGGATGACCTTTTGCTGCGGCGTCCGTGCTGCGCGCTTGTGTTGGCAAGCTCAAGGGTTTAGGTCAGGGACCTTCTATCTCTTGTGTCTCTATCTCTCGTGTCTCATTAACCGTCCCTTCGAACGAAAATGGATCCCCCTATAACTGATATCAACCCCGACGACTTACTCTCTGTTGTCCAGCATGTATTCTCCCCCGAGGCTTCCTCAAAAAGCCCCAACGGAAAAAGCTGAATGTGGCACAAATGCAGCATTATGCCACGTCCTTATACCAGCCGCTCGAACTTTCTGCCAGTACCTCTCGCCCACTCAGCAGTCGATATGGGCTCCGATGATGAAAATGATGGAAACCCTCTACCAGACTGCGACGGCACCCCTAGTTGAGGCAGAACTCAAAGGGGCCTTATCAGATCTTGCTGTCGGAGGTGCGTCGAATTCCCACGCGTGTTGTATCGTCGTTCACCTTCACTTTCAGATGTCTTCGTAATGCATGTTCGAGAGCAGAATGCCGCAGTCGTCGTTCGCGTGGCTATCGATCATGTTCAATTTGAGATATTCGAAGTCACTCCGCCAAACGGCGTCGTCGTGTCTACCAACGGCAGGCTCATTTGCTCCTATCCCGGTCCTGCAGTCCAAGTCTCCCCCGAGGTCTTTTTCAACGAATGTTTTCTTCAGGAGCTTCCTCCTTTCTCATCCAAATGGACGTCGACGTTTTGGATTCTACTGCGACTACGGTCAAGGCGGGATCCACTGTACGCGAAGTTCGCGAGAGCGCTGATCCAAGATACATATCTCAGCTATTGGTGGGAATTTTGAGAGGCTTCGGTCAACCGGCCACTGTACATTGTATCACGAAGCGGATAGGAGATGAAGTTCTTTGGAAAGGCGCTTACAAACCTTGGCGCAGATCACCGTTATGGCTGGTAATCAGGGTGGCCCTCCAAATCTCTCTAGACAATGACATATACAAAACGTTTATGCTCTTTTTCCACGCGTATCTCCTCCAAATTTCCATCACAAAGGGTTTTCCAAGCGAACGCTTTACCTGATGAGGGTCAAGATGGCGCGACGTCTTTTGAAACTAGGTCCTTCTGTTTCGGATGATGTCTATCAAGCTGTGTGCGGCGCCGCGAAGAAGACAGAGAAGCTTCTTCAAAAACGGTGGACGAGTTTTCAGAAGAGCCGATCAGTCTCTTTGGCGTGGCGCCCCGAGGAGCTGGACGTCGTCGGCGATTCCACACTCACGCTCGACAATTTCACACCTATACATCCTGAAGGCACTTTCCTCGACATCTCGCGGCTACACCTCGAAGCAATTTAGCCCTTCTCATCGACCACGTCTCGCGAATACATCAAACTTTGGTTCTTTTTTGGGCGGCCGACTTGCAGCCGCTGTCGCAGAGGACAATCGCGCTGCTCTCGCGGACTTCGAATTGTCCGTTGAGAGATATCTGGATAGTTGGGTCGATGTGTCTCTCCACGATGACGACGCTCCGGATGTGATTGCGAATTGCATCGAGGAGTATTTCTCCGTCGCGAGGGTCATCTACGGTGCCGATCCCGAGGATAACTCAGTTATGATGTTAACAGTCATGGATCTTGGACGGCGTTGGATATCTTGACCATCCGACAGTGCCCTCTCCTAGGACTTTATTCACCGGAAGTTCCTAAAGACTTCCTTCATCCCCTACTCCTTCATCGCTCCGGCTCCCTACGACGTGCCATGCTCATTGAACAGTATATTTTACAGCGGCATGAGAAGGCCTCCTACACGACGTCCATCTTCTCGGACAATGTCACCGAATCGTCATTTGCCGTACAGTATTTCCGTGCTTCCAAAAGGTTGCAACAACTCGATGTTGAAATCACTCAACGTGCTTCGGGAGAGCAGACCTCAAAAGCTTTCTGAACTCCATTCTCTTAACCAGCGGCATCAATCACTTAAGGACGCGGCCTCAGAGATGAGTCACACCTCCGTACTAGACAAGAAAGGAAACCCGAACCATAAGAAGTCAAAGTGTCAAAAATGTCGCACAGAGAACTCAGCCAATAGCTTGAGGATCGATATCCACGAATGGCCACTCCCACAGGATCCAGGGAAAATACAATCGGTAGTATTCGAGCTTTCTCCCCCACGTGCGTTTTCCGCATGGCCCGAGATAACCCTATAAGATTCTCCGCGACATTGGGGCGTCCAACGCCAAGCCCAACGCTTATGTCAAGGCTGACCAACCAAGCTTTTTTTAGACACCTTTTCTGGCCTAAAACCTTGGGCAGTGCGTTACTCATACCATCGGATCACGATCGCATCCACCACGAACTCTTTCCGCGACCAAAGTCATTACAAGGCGGTTCGAATTCCTGCTAATCAATCTCAGGTTTTACTCAACAATGGGCTATCCTATAAATTGTTTGACCGTAAGGCCAAATCCTGGGCAGGGCAGCCTTTTCTTGGGTCTACCATCGCAACTTCTGTGCCCCTCCTATCCCCATGTCGTCTCCGTACGGCAAGATCCACTCATTTGTGTCAGGAACACATCATACTTCCAATGAGGTGATCGCTGCTCAGGCTGACTGCCCTCTGGAGTTGAGCCCTCACGAGTATATCGCATTCTCTGGGTTGCGCAGCGGGCCACGTTTGCAATGGCTAAACATAGCAAGAGAGCTGTCATCGCCCTCGCTTCAGTTCGCCGCGAGGAGGGTACATACGTTATCACTCAGGCGGCATGGCATCTTGGCCCGTCGTCGGATGGTGTACGTGAGTGGCACACCGACCTTGAATTCCCAGCTTCGGATGGACCCTTCTACATGAACTTGAGGGTCTACTCGGAAGAATAGAAGCCAACTGGCTAGAGGAAGTCACCGTCAGGACTATTGGTATGTTCGCTCCACCCCTTCATTACATGCCGCCGTTTACTCAACAATCTGTAGCTCTTCTAACCAGCCGGCTCCTACCTTCTTCTCACGATCCCGATATTCGTCAAAGTGCCTATGCGTTTACTCCGGAGGGCACGAAGCGTAGCACATAGGTGGATTAGCGAGCTTGGTTCGAAATTAGAGACGACCGACGATGAAACTGCACGCGCTAACTTGCGTCGACGACTGTGCATACTGGCGGCAACGTGTTTCTCCACCTACGATGTTTGCCTGGAGCATGTCCCGGGGATACTTTCTAGCGACAACGATATCGCCATAGCTGTGCATTGCGCAGTGATTGTGCATGACAACACACCACCGATTCTCAAAGATGATGACTCTCGTTATTCTCACTCGGCTTCTCAATCGACATCGTCGTCTACTCCATTTTCTCGACCATCTCTCCGATATTCCGTACAGTCTAACCCATCAGGCTTCGATCGCGGCCTCGCAAATTTATGGCCCGGGTTCCGCCGGCAGACCTCTTCGAATTGGCGTGTACTCCCCATTCCTAACTCACGGTGGATTCCTGTATCGTGGAGGGTAGACAGGAGGTGCATTATAACCTATTGACCGGGCAGTTACTTATCGGTGGGAACCCGTTTGGAAGACTGCCGCAAAAGATCATCGAACATCCAACCTACGCAAGTGTCCTAGGAACCGTGAGTGTTATCATTATTCTGATATACGCTTATTCACACATGTTCATTGCTGTTTTCAGCGGGTTCTTGATGTAGTTCCTGCTGACATCCCTTCGATGGAATTTATGACGAGATCAACGTGTTAGGGTATCAGGTGGGTTAGGTCATCGTCGATGTTTGGCAGCGGCTGACACGAACTAAAGATATTGTTTTCGCTGAGCGATGGAGATCTAATTCTGCAAGCTCGGCACCAGGGAATCTCGACTCTTACAGTTTGTTCCACGCGCGGCATTCGTTGGTGACTTCCCGAAGGCTTTCGTGGATGACTATGTACACTGGCTTGACCTTGGCACCGGAGAAGTCGAATTCCGCCCTGTTGAATCCCCTTGGACTCCAGATCCATCCAACTGGCGATTTACTATCTACGCAGATGATACCCGGTCCACGTTCCACAAGTTTTCTGGAGATAGCGCTACCCCCTACATCTGATCGATATTCGTTCAGCTACCTTCCAAACGATATCTCGTGTTCTTTCTGCGCTGGAATCTCCGGAGCATATTGTCGTTACGCATACAAACCAGGCACTAGAAGCCTCCCTCAGTCGATTGCGCCTCGTATTCTTCATCAATCACAACTCAGAACTGGAGTGCCGAAGCATTCCCGGCTACGTCATCGATGAATCTCAGTCTTGCGGCACCATGTTTGGACTCAAAAATCAACTCGTTTTGCGCCCGAGCAACTTCTTCGGAGATGCCGACGAGTCATTATTCCACAGGGAAATATCGTGTTGGATTGGAAGGTGACTTTGCCCATGTTTCCATAGAGACGGGAACGGCGCGGCACGTCCACTGGCACGAGTATACCATCGACACCGATCTGGGACGCCTCACTGGAAATGTGAGCCTGCGTAGCAAGCTGTACCAATGTTATTTGCACGCGCTCACGAGCCATTGCCTCCCCGATCCGTTACTCGGACACACCGGGACCGAGGAATCCCTTAACATGTTGCAAAGCGCCGCTTTCCTATCGTTTCAAAGACTAGACGAGGACGAGGACGCAAAGCTCCTGGAAGCGATAAGCAATTTGACGCCTAGCAGGGTGTATCACCGCCACACCTAAGGTCAATGGTTACGGTGAGTGGAAAGCCTTCCTGTTCTCTCACAGCACCACGACTTTCACCTGGCTGTGCTTTCGATTCTCGATCACGCACGGTGCAATTGAAGCGCTTTATGACAAACCCGTCGTCTTCAAGATTCCTCATCGGGAAGCGTCGTTGCTGACTCGAGCAGCCTCTCGTAACAATGTGTATTATCCACGTGACTTGCAGGGCTTAAGGCATTCGCATGCTCCAATTCAGAGGACGTCGTGCACAGTCAAGGGACATAGCCAATGGGCAAGGCGCTGAGCATGCTGCTACCAGATGTCATGGTCTGTTTGGAACGACCGGCCCTGCCTTTCTCGCAAATCACCAAGCTGTGGGATACAATGCAATCATGGAAATCAGTTGGCCCAGCCGAGAATGGGTTTCCCTGCGATATAGTCGATACTGGCTTACTTTCAATGCCGCGAAGGATTGGCTCAGAATATACGATATCTGTCAGGAGGCGTTATACTGTGATCCTCGAGACTCCAGGATCAAATTAGCATTCAGCCTACCCGCAGCCAGCTTCAGCGGGACTAATCACGCGGATATCCTTCCACTCATTCTAATTTTTGCGACGACACAAGATTCCGTGATCTTACACGCCCTTCAGACCTTCACTACGTACTTTCAGACGGCACATATCCGGACCGTGCACGATTGGTAAAATTGATGTCTCAGTTGCTCTCTCCCTGAAGCAAACCCCTGCGCAAACTATGGAGGTCCAAGCCGGAAAGAAGGCCGCTAAGAAGAACGAAAGCAGAATATACAGTCCATTAGCGAAATAACGTCAGAGGCGTCGCGGTCAACAGTGGAACGGTGGCCCGAGATTTGGTGCGATCTTCCAGGCCAGTGGTTCAACGTATCAAAATGCAAAGAGAGCGTTGGGGCTTACCTGAAATCGGTTTCTCGCAATATCGACCTCAGGGACCATACACTTCGTCTGCAGGCCATCTTAGACCATTACGAGACCATATTCCCCTAATGCTCCCTACAAGTTTTCTCCTCAGTTCGGCGAAACACTATCAATGGCGTCAACTCCCTCACTTCGAGACCTACTGATGTATCGGGCCACCTCACCACAGCCGCCGACTAGCGAACAGCCTTCGCCCGGCTGCGTCATGCCTTCCGCTGTGGTGTTAGCGGCTGAAAGTGGCCACCGTCAACCGGAGAGGACGGAATCAGTTCTCTTATTCAGGAGCTCCGACACTCCCGGGAGTCGTTACTACAGCTCTATGGAGAAGACCTGAATAAGAGTTACAGCGACTTGCTGGGAAAGAGGGCCCCGATCCTTGTTCAGCGTGGCGTTCCTCCGCAAGAGGCTTTACGCTCCTATCGTGACTCGTGTTCTGAAAAAGGACGCAATTTTCTGAGATTTCAGAGGCCCTCGCGCCGTCCCAGGGAACGGAATGCGTCCTTCATATTTCCGGTCTCTTTCCCCGAATAACGCCGCGATCGATTTACGGGAACTGTCGAGGGATCGCGTCCACACGCTGACCGACCAGTGGAAACACCATCGTCTGCTATGCTTAGCTTTCATCAAATATCAACAATCTCATCGTCTGCTCGAGCTTTCTTCGAGACGCCGGGACGAGGAACTCCTCCGGGAAGCGGAAACCGTTTGCGAAGAAGTAGTCGCTTGTTCTCCTGACTGGCTCCTCATACAAGTTAGTTATTTCTGTGCCATTTACGAACACTAACAGAACGTTTTAGATTGATGCGAACTTTTTGGCGCGTCCGCTGCAACTGGCAATTGCACGTGAGATGATATCTCCTACATGTAAGCGAGTGCTTCGCTTCAGCTCAACATGGGAGAGGGAAAGTCGTCGGTTATCGTACCTCTCGTCGCCGCAACCCTAGCCGACGGTTCCAACCTTGCGAGAATCGTGACGCTCAAGCCATTATCCAATCAAATGTACCAACTACTCCTCAGTAGGCTTTCTGATCTCACCGATCGACGCATTTCTACATTCCATTCTCCCGAAGTCTGCCAATGAACCATCTGCGGTCAAAAGCATTTGTGCCTCTACAAAAAGTGCGCTGCAGAGGGGGTGTCCTCGTCACCCAACCCGAATATTTACTCTCGCAGAAACTAATGTGTATCGATACTCTCTTGGCGTCCCGGACGACACACAAACGCTCCGTTGCTAACGAACTCAAAGCTCTACATGATTGGCTAGCTAAAGCATCGCGCGACGTGCTCGACGAGAGCGACGAGATACTTCACGTCCGGTATCAATTGGTCTACACCGAAGGGAAGCAAATGCCCGTCCAAGATCATCCAAATCGTTGGTCCACGACCCAACAGGTGTTCAGTCGATTACACGCACGTGCCGCCAATTGCACGCCAGTTTTCCGAAGATGTTCGAGCTCGATCAGACCCAGAAAGGATTTCCCATGATGCGGATCCTCGATCAAGAGGTCTCTCAGCGGATATCTTCACTCATTACTGACGACGCTCTCGGAGGTGCTTTATCTACACTCTCATTAGCAGTTCTCTCACCCTCAATTCGGGAGGCCATTCGCCGCTTCATAATACAGAAAGAGATCTCCGTCGATGATCACCAGTTGATACGATCACACTGTGCCGGCACGACCATATGGAACGGAATTCTTTTACTCCGTGGGCTCCTGGTCGATGGCGAAGGCATCCTCGGCTACGTGCTGAGGGAACGCCGGTGGCGAGTGGACTATGGACTCGATCCCAGTAGGACGTTACTTGCTGTGCCATATCGTGCAAAGGTAAGTCCCCCGGTATCTATCCAATCAACGAACGTAGCTTAAGGCAAACGTAGGACGTGCCAAGTTTGAGAGCAGAGTTTGGTCACCCGGACGTAGCCATTGCACTAACTTGTCTCAGCTATTATTATGGTGGTTTAACGAAGCAACAAGTACTCCAGTGCTTCGACTTGCTCACCAAGCTTGACAATCCCGACATGGAATACGATCAGTGGGTCGAATTTGGGGAGGGCGTCCCCGCTTCACTGCGACAGGTCAATGGCATAAATACGAACGACGACACCCAAGTCGACGGATACCTTGTTCCGCTATTCTCGAGGAATACAAAAGTCATAGATTTCTACTTATCCCAAGTGGTCTTCCCCCGAGCGGCCAAGGAATTCCCAGATAAACTTTCCACGTCAGCCTGGGATCTGGTTGAGAACAAGTCAAACGTGACTACGGGTTTCAGCGGCACAACGACAATCGTATCTCTTGCCGACGTCAATAACTCAGGAGGATCCCGTCTCCCAGCTCAGCACCAATGCGCTCGTCTTGCAGTACCTTCTCCAGTCAGAGAACAATTACTACGAGTGTACTGAAGGTATCAACGGCGAACGTGAATCCGCGGAGGCATTCTTACGGCGACTAATCAGACACGATCCCGAGATTCGAGTATTATTGGACGTCGGAGCACAAATGCTAGAGCTACAGAATGAGGACTTGGCGCGATACTGGCTCTCCCTTACACCGCATATCTCGGCGCTATCTTCTTCAACGAATCGGACCACCTCACCGTGCTCACCCAGGATGGAACATCGAACCGTTCATCTCTTCTCCTTTCAATCGGCAGCTCGATAAGTGCATCATATACCTTGATGACGCACATACGCGAGGGACGGATTTGAAGCTCCCTCGAGGGACTCGCGCGGCAGTCACGCTCGGTCCGAAGGTCACCAAAGATAGGCTGCTACAAGGTACGTCGTTAAATTAGAAAAGTATAGGCTAAGCGGATCATGACGTAGGGTGTATGCGGATGCGGCAACTGGGAAAGGGGCAATCGGTGATGTTCTTTGCACCAGGCGAAGTCGACCGTCGCATTCGTCGCCTTATTCCGAGAGCAATGAGCCCGAGAATGGCGTACAGTGATCGACATCCTCCGTTGGGCCATGCACGAGACTTGTCGGGATATTTCTCACCATCTCCCGCACTGGGCGCAGCAAGGAGTCGATCATCACCGGCGATTTTCAGCGTACAAGCAGTACAGTTCAACTGAAGACCTGGAGTTTTGAAGAAATCCTGGCTACAGCCCGAATCAAAAACTCTGAAGAAATGTACGAACCGGTTTCGGGGCACAAGGCGCGGTGTTGGGCCCCGAAATCAACGGCATTCCATCTTTGTGAACGACTGGAACGGCTTGGAGTAACTCGGTTGATTGACGTACGGATGGCGAAGAGCAAGAGCGGGAAGTGGATCACGAGGTTGAGCGGGAACGCCATCGGAGCTCCCTCCAAAGGTTCACCCCGCGAGCATATCGTCTGCGACGAGATCCGCGACTTCGTTAGTACCGGAATACTTTCCGAGCCTTTGAGGCACATCATCCCACTGTTCGCTCCACTGGGATCGACGAGGCTCTGAATTCGATGAAGAGATGGTCGCCGGCTCCACTTGCGACGACAGACTTTGCTATCACCACCACGAACTCCAGTATCACGCGCTTGACAGACTACCTCCGCCCGTCAATTGGATTTTGTCAAGCGGATCTGGGAAGGATAGCATTGCGATCGTCATCAGCCCATATGAGGCGAACGAGCTACTCCCGATGATACGCAAGAGTGGAAAGGTCCGACTTCATATTTACTCACCACGGATGACTTCCTACATGCGGTCCTTCTCGGACCTCACGTTCTATTGCATCCCAGACTCTCCGGCAGAGGAATGGACAGCCGCACCACCTCCGAACCGAGCTGAATCTATTCGCAGGTCAACTCTACTTCGACAATGAAGAGGAGTACTGGCGGGTGTGCGTGTTGCTTGCGTTACACATGGCGCATCCAGGTGCAGAGGGTATGGAGGTCGACGGATTTGTGCCTCCGGCGTACCGTACCGACCAGAGCTCGCCGCTTACTACAGCGCGATAGCAACGCTGAAGAGATTGACGGGGTTGCGAACGAAGGGAATGGGTTTCGGTGGGACGGATCTCGGACGGGTTTTAGATGCTCGTCCCTTGACCAGTGAGTTTGCGTCGTGGGTTAGGAAGATGAGAATGAGGTTTGTCGCAAATCAAGTTAGCTCGGCTTCGTCACGAACATGATACTACAGTATATTTAATATGTGCGCAGTGTAACGAGACGCAAAGTTGCCTAGGCTCGTGACCACCTTATATCGATACAGGAACTTCAAATCAAACCAGAGGGTATCCGCCTCGGATAAGTGTGCCTGGGTCAGAAGTTGTGAGGCAATAGCAAGGGCGAATATCACGATTATTGTACTTCAAGCAATAAATCGTAATTCAATGTATCTGTATCGTATGATTGTTTTACCTCATGGTCTAGAAGTTGCGATGGAAAAGGAATGTGGATGTAGGGAGAGTATGGAGGCGGAGTAATTGCACCACAAGGTGTCCGGTGAGAGGGGCAGTATTCTCGGCGTTCAAGGGCTCAGCGCTTCACCGCTCTCTTCCTCCTCACCAAACTGACGCGCCAGACGCCAGGCTCCCACAGGTCGACGAGCGCAGCGAACAATTTGTTGTCAGGGTTGGAAAAATACTTTGAAACCCTCGACATACGTCCCCTCTCCCTCTGACTCATAGCCACCGTGCAAATGGCCCTCCGCTCCTCACTCGCACACATCCGTGCCATACGCACCTCCCCCGCCGTCTTCACCGCCCTACCAGCAGAGTTCGTCCCGCCCCCGCAGGGTGTCGGGCTCCCCTCACCGCCCGTTCCTGGAGGCAGCAGCTCTCATCGGACGCTAGAGGGCAAATGCGTGGTCTGCTCGAGGAGCGCGTTGAGCGCGACGTGTGGCACGACGTACTAGATGCGCTCACTAGACTGCGCGATGCACGTCGCACTGAGGCAACACCGTGGGATGTCCGCGGCCGTTACGAGCGAGGTGGGTGGGACGAAGACGACGTTTTCATGGGCGCACCGGGTGAACCGAGCTCGATGTCCCCCTGGATGTTTTTATCGATACGTTTCCAGACCTGGCAACTCTTATTGGTTTGTTCACATGTAACTATAGTGTCTCTCACAATACAGTCGAGTCCTCTCATAACAGATACAGTAAGTTACAGTACCCCGTTTGGCAGAGCGACACCAAGAACCAGTGTAATTCACCGGCAACGCCCTAGCGCCTACCGGTCATGTGGATGGCTTGTGCTGGCAAAGCTCAAAGGGTCAAGTCCTACTTCTCGTGTCGCATTGGCCATCTCTCCGAACAAAATGGATCCCCCTATAACTGATATCAACCTTGACGACTTACTCTCTGTTGTCCAGCATGTATTTCTTCTCCCGAGGCTTCCTCAAAATGCCCCGACGGAAAGAGCTGAATGCGACATAAATGCAGCGTTATGCCACGTTCTTATACAAACTGCTCGAGTTTCTGCCTGTACCTCTCGCCGACTCAGCAATCGATATGGGCTCCGATGATAAAATGATGGAGGCCATCTACCAGACTGCGAGGGCGCCTCTAGTAAAAGCGGGACTCGAAGGCGCCTTATCAGATCTTGCTGTCGGAGGTGGGTCGAATTCCCGCCCGTGTGTTGTATATCGTCGTTCACCTTCACTTTCAGATATCTTCGTAGTGCATATTCGAGAGCAAAATGCCGCTGTTGTCGTTCGCATGCGTATCGATCATGTTCAATTCGAGATATTCGAAGTCACTCTGCCAAACGGCGTCGTCGTGTCGACCAATGGCAGGCTCCTTTGCTCCTATCCTGGTCCCGCAATCCAGGTTTCCCCCGAGATCTTTTTCAACGCATGTTTTCTTCAGGAGCTTTCCTCCTTTCTCATCCAGATGGACGTCGACGTTTTGGATTCTACTGTGACCACCTTCAAGGCGGGATCCACTGTACGTGAAGTTCGCGAGAGCGCTGACCCAAGATACATATCTCGACTATTATCGGGAATTTTGAGAGGCTTCGGTCAACCGGCCACTGTAGATCGTATAACGAAG
Organism: Lactarius sanguifluus; assembly: GCA_021527775.1. Taxonomy (NCBI): domain Eukaryota; kingdom Fungi; phylum Basidiomycota; class Agaricomycetes; order Russulales; family Russulaceae; genus Lactarius; species Lactarius sanguifluus. Next base: position 46,360 of record JAKEYF010000342.1, on the reverse strand, counting down.
CGGATAGGAGACGAAGTTCTTTGGAAAGACGCTTACAAACCTTGGCGCAGATCACCGTTATGGCTGGTAATCAGGGTGGCCCTCCAAACCTCTCTGGACAACGACATGTACAAAACGTTTATGCTCTTTTTCCACGCGTACCTCCTCCAAATTTCTGTCATAAAGGGCTTTCCAAGCGAGACACTCCACTTGATGAGGGTCAAGATGGCGCGGCGTCTTTCGAAGCTTGGTCCTTCTGTTTCGGACGAAGTCTATCAAGCTGTGTACGGCGCCGCGAAGAAGACTGAGACGCTTCTTCAACAACGGTGGTCAAGTTTTCAGAGGAACCGATCAGCTTCTCTGGCGTGGCGCCCCGAGGGGCTGGACGTCGTCAGCGATTCCACACTCACACTTGACAATTCACGCGCATGTCTCATGAAGGTACTTCATTCGGCATTTCGCGGCTACTCGCCGAAGCGATTTAGCCCTTCTCATCGAACACGTCTCGCAAATACATCAAACTTTGTTCTTTTTTTGTGCGGCCGACTCGCAGCTACTGTCGCAGAGGACAATCGCGCTGCTCTCGCGGACTTCGAATTGTCCGTTGAGAGATATCTGGATAGTTGGGTCGATGCGTTTCAGCACGATGACGACGCTCCGGATGTGATTGCGACTTGCATCGAGGAGTATTTCTCCGTCGCGAGGGTGATCTACGGTGCCGATCCCGAGGATAACTCAGTCATGACTTTAACAGTCATGGATCTTTGGATGGCGTTGGATACTTTGACTCTTGCTTTGACCAACCGACGGTGCCCTCTCCTAGGATTTTATTCACCGGAAATTCCTAAAGATTTCCTTCATCCCCTACTCCTTCATCGCTCCGGCTCCCTACGACGTGCCATGCTCATTGAACAGTATATTTTACAGCGGGCATGAGAAAGCCTCCTACACGACGTCGATCTTCTCGGACAATGTCACCGAATCGTCATTTGCCGTACAGTATTTCCGTGCTTCCCAAAGGTTGCAACAACTCTATATTGAAATCACTCAACATGCTTCGAGAGAGCAGAGTCAAAAGCTCTCTGAACTCAACTCTCTGAAACAAGCGGTATCAATCACTTAAGGACACGGCGGAAGAGATGAGTCATACCTCTGTGGCAGACGAAGAAGGAAACTTGAACCATCAGAGTTTAAATTGTCAAAAATGTCTCACAGAGAACTCGGCTAATAGGTTGTGGATCGATATCTACGAATGGCCACTCCCACAGGATCCAGAGCAAGTACAATCGGTAGTATTCGAGCTTTCTCCGCCACGTGCGTTTTCCACATGGCGCGAGGTAACCTATAAGATTCTCCGCGACATTGGGATGCCCAACGCCATGCTTAATGTCAATGCTGACCAACCGAAGCTTTTTTTAGACACCTTCTCTGGTCTAAGGCCTTGGACAGTCCGTCACCCACACCACCGCATCACGATTGCGTCTACCACGAAGTCGTTCCGCGACCAAAGTCATTACAAGGCGGTTCAGATTCCTGCTGACCCCTCGCAGGTTTTACTCAATAATGGGCTATCCTTTAAATTGTTTGACCGCAAGGCCCAATCTTGGGCAGGCCAGCCTCTTGGATCTACCATCGCAAACTTCTGTGCCCCTCCTATCCCCATGTCGTCTCCGTACGGCAAGATCCACTCATTTGTGTCAGGAACACATCATACCTCTAATGAGGTTGATCGTTACTCAGGCTGACTGCCCCTCCGGAGTTGAGCCCTCACGAGTATATCGCATTCTCTGGGTTGCGCAGCGGGCCACGTTTGCAATGGCTAAACATAGCAAGAGAGCTATCGTCTCCCGCGCTTTCATTTCGCCGCGAGGAGGTACATACGTTAATCACTCAGGCGGCATGGCATCTTGGCCCATCGTCGGATGGTGTACGTGAGTGGCACACCGACCTTGACATTCCCAGTTTCGGATGGACCCTTCTACATGAACTTGAGGGTCTTCTCGGAAGAATTGAAGCCAATTGGCTAGAGGAAGTCACCGTCAGGACTATTGGTATGTTCACTCCACCCTTTGCTACATCCCGCCGTTAATTCAACAATCTGTAGCTCTGTTAACCAGCCGGCTCCTGTCTTCTTCTCACGACCCGGATATTCGTCAAGTGCCTATGAATTACTGCGGAGGGCACGGAGCGTAGCACATAGGTGGATTGGCGAGCTTGGTTCGAAATTAGAGACGACCGACGATGAAACTGCACGCGCCAACATGCGTCGACGATGAGCATACTGGCAGCGACGTGTTCCTCTACCTACGATGTTTGCCTGGAGCATGTCCCGGGGATACTTTCTAGTGACAACGATATCGCCATAGCTGTGCATTGCGCAGTGATTGTGCATGACAACACCCCATCGATTCTCAAGATGATGACTCTCGTGATCTCACACGGCTTCTCAATCGACATCGTCGCCTACTTCATTTTCTCGAACCATCTCTCCGCGATGGCGTACAGTCTAACCCATCAGGCTTCGATCGCGGCCTCGCAAATTTATGGCCCGGGTTCCGCCGGCAAACCTCTTCGAATTGGCGTGTACTCCCCATTCCTAACTCACGATGGATCTCCTGTATCGTGAAGGGTAGACAGGAGGTGCATTATAATCTATTGACCGGGCAGTTACTCATCGGTGGGAACCCGTTTGGAAGACTGCCGCAAACGATCATCGAACATCCAACCTACGCAAGTGTCCTAGGGACCGTGAGTGTTATCATTATTCTGATATACGCATATTCAGACATGTTCATTTGCTGTTTTCAGCGGGTTCTTGATGTAGTTCCTGCTGACATCCCTTCGATGGAATTTATGACGAGATCAACCGTGGAGGGGTATCAGGTGGGCTATCGTTATCGTCGATGTTTGGCAGTGACTAATGCAAGCTAAAGATATTGTTTTCGCTGCGCAATGGAGATCTAACTCTGCAAGCTCGACAACCAGGGAATTCTCGACTCTTACAGTTTGTTCCACGCGCAGTATTTGCTGGTGACTTCCCGAGGGCTTTCGTGGACGACTATGTACACTGGCTTGACCTCGGTACCGGAGAAGTCGAATTCCGCCCTGTTGAATCCCCTGGGACTCCAGATCTGTCCAATTGGCGACTCACCATCCGTGCAGGTTCCATGTTCCGCAAGTTTTCTGGAGATAGCGCTGCCCCCGTACATCTGATCGATGTTCGTTCAGATACCTTCCAAACGATATCTCACGTTCTTTCTGCGTTGGAATCTCCGGAACACATTATCGTTACGCATACAAACCGAGCAATAGAAGTCTCCCTCAGTCGGCTGCGCCTCATATTCTTCATCAATCACAACTCAGAACTGGAGTGCCGAAGCATTCCCCGGCTACGTCATCGATGAATCTCAGTCTTGCGGCACCATGTTTGGACTCAAAAATCAACTCGTTTTGCGCCCGAGCAACGGCTCTTCGGAGATGCCGCGACGGGTCATTATTCCACAGGGAAATATCAAGTTTGGACTGGAAGGTGACTTTGCCCATGTTTCCATAGAGACGGGAACGGCGCGACACGTCCACTGGCATGAGTATGTCGTCGACACCGATCTAGGACGCCTCACTGGAAATGTGAGCCTGCGTAGCAAGCTTTACCGATGTTATTTGCACGCGATCACGAGCCATTGTCTCCCCGATCCGTTACTTGGACGCACTGGGACCGAGGAATCCCTTAACATGTTGCAAAGCGCCGCTTTCCTGTCATTTCAAAGACTAGACAAGGACGATGCAAAGCTCCTGGAAGCGATAGGCAATTTGACGCCTAGCAGGGTGTATTATCCGCCACATCTAAGATCAATGGTTACGGTGGAGTGGAACAGCCTTCCTGTTCTCTCACAGCACCACGACTTTCATCTGGCTGTGCTTTCGATTCTTGATCACGCGCGTGCGATAGAAGTGCTCTATGACAAACCCGTCGTCTTCAAGATTCCTCATCGGGAAGCGTCGTTGCTGACTCGAGCAGCCTCTCGTAACAATGTGTATTATCCACGTGACTTGCAGGGTTTAAGGCATTCGCATGCTCCAAGTTCAGAGGACGTCGTGTACAGGTCAAGGGACATAGCCAATGGGCAAGGCGCTGAGCACGCTGCCTACCAGATGTCGTGGTCTGTTTGGAACGACCGGCCCTGCCTTTCTCGCAAATCCCTTAAGCTGTGGGACACGATGCAATCATGGAAATCAGTTGGCCCAGCCGAGAACTCGGTTTCCCTGCGATATAGTCGATACTGGCTTACTTTCAATGCCGCGACGGATTGGCTCAGGATATACGATGTCTGTCAGGAGGCGTTATACTGTGATCCTCAGGACTCCAGGATCAAATTAGCATTCAGCCTACCCGCAGCCAGCTTCAGCGGGACTAATTACGCAGATATCCTTCCACTCATTCTAATTTTTGCGGCGGACACAAGATTCCGTGGCCTTACACGCCCTTCACATCCTCACTACGTACTTTCAGACGGCACGTATCCGGACCGTGCACGGTTAGTAAAATTGATGTCTCAGTTTGCTCTTCCCATGAAGCAAACCCCTGCGCAAACTATGGATGTCCGAACAACCGCCGGCAAGAAGGCCATTAAGAACCAACGAAAGCAGGAATACGACAGGTCCATTAGCGAAATAACGTCAAAAGTGGCACAGTCAACAGTAGAACGGTGGCCCGAGATTTGGTGCGATCTTCCACGCCAGTGGTTCAACGTACCAAAATCCAAAGAAAGTGTTGACGCTTACCTAAAATCAATTCCTCGGAATATTGACTTCAGGAACTATATACATCGACTCGAAGCCATCTTGGACCATTACGAGACCAGTATTCCCCCTAATGCTCCCTACAAGTTTTCTCCTCACTGGCAGTTCGGCGCGAGACCACCAAAAGTGTCAATCCCCTCACTCCGAGACCTATTGAAGTCTCGGGCTAACTGCCCACAGCCGCCGATTAGCGAACGGCCTTCGTCCGACTCTATCATGCCTTCCGCTCTGACGTTAGCAGCTGAAAGCGAGACACCATCAACCAGGGAGGACGGAATCAGTTCTCTTATTCAGGAGCTCCGACACTCCCGGGAGTCGTTACTACAGCTCTATGGAGAAGACCTGAACAAGAGTTACAGCGACTTGCTGGGAAAGAAGAGCCCGATCCTTGTTCGGCGTGGCGTTCCTCCGCAAGAGGCTTTGCGCTCCTATCGTGACTCGTGTTCTGAAAGGAAGGACGCGATATTTTCTGAGCTTTCAGAGGCCCTCGCGCCGTCCCAGGGAACGGAATGCGTCCTTCATATCTCAGGTCTCTTTCCCCGAATAACGCCGCGATCGATTTTACGGCAATTGTCGAGGGATCGCGTCCACACGCCGACAGACCAGTGGAAACATGCCATCATCTGCTATGCAATAGCTTTCATCAAATATCAACAATCTCATCGTCTGCTCGAGCTTTCTTCGAGACGCCGGGACGAGGAACTCCTCCGGGAAGCGGAAACCGTTTGCGAGGAAGTAGTCGCCGCTTGTTCTCCTGACTGGCTCCTCATACAAGTTAGTTAATTTTCTTGTGCCATTTACGAACACTAACAAATAGCGTTATTAGATTGATGCGAATTTTTTGGCACGTCCGCTGCAACTGGCAATTGCACGTGAGATGATATCTCCTACATGTAAGCGGAGTGCATCGCTTCAGCTCAACATGGGAGAGGGAAAATCGTCGGTTATCGTACCGATCGTCGCCGCAACCCTAGCCGACGGTTCCAGCCTTGCGAGAATCGTGACGCTCAAGCCATTATCCAACCAAATGTACCAACTTCTCCTCAGCAGGCTTTCTGATCTCCCCGATCGACGCATATTCTACATTCCATTCTCCCGAAGTCTGCCAATGAACCCGTCTGTGGTCACAATCATCTGCGACCTCTACAAAAAGTGTGCTTCAGAAGGCGGTGTCCTCATCACCCAACCCGAATATTTACTCTCGCAGAAACTGATGTGTATCGATACTCTCTTGGCGTCCCGCGATGACCACAGCAAACGCTCCGTTGCTAACGAACTCAAAGTTCTACATAATTGGCTAGCTAAAGCATCGCGCGACGTGCTCGACGAGAGCGACGAGATACTTCACGTCCGGTATCAATTGGTCTACACCGAAGGGAAGCAAATGCCTGTCCAAGATCATCCAAATCGTTGGTCCACGACCCAACAGGTGTTCAGTCGATTACATGCACGTGCCGCGCAATTGCACGCCAGTTTTCCGAAGATGTTCGAGTTCGATCAGACCCAAAAAGGATTTCCCATGATGCGAATCCTCGATCAAGAGGTCTCTCAGCGGATATCTTCACTCATTACCGATGACGCTCTCGGAGGTGCTTTATCTACACTCTCATTAGCAGTTCTCTCATCCTCAATTCGGGAGGCCGTTCGCCGCTTCATAATACAGAAAGAGATCTCCATTGACGACCACCAGTTGATACGATCACACTGTGCCGGCACGACCATATGGAACGGAATTCTTTTACTCCGTGGGCTCCTGGTCGATGGTGAAGGCATCCTCGGCTACGTGCTGAGGGAACGCCGGTGGCGAGTGGACTATGGACTCGATCCCAGTAGGACGTTACTTGCTGTGCCATATCGTGCAAAGGTAAGTCCCCCGTGAATCTACCCTATCAACGAACGTAGCTCACTGCGAGGCAAACATAGGACGTGCCAAGTTTGAGAGCAGAGTTTGGTCACCCGGACGTAGCCATTGCACTAACTTGTCTCAGCTATTATTATGGTGGTTTAACGAAGCAACAAGTACTCCAGTGCTTCGACTTGCTCACCAAGCTTGACAATCCCGACATGGAATACGATCAGTGGGTCGAATTTGGGGAGGGCGTCCCCGCTTCACTGCGACAGGTCAATGGCATAAATACGAACGACGACATCCAAGTCGACGGATACCTTGTCCCTCTGTTCTCGAGGAATACAAAAGTCATAGATTTCTACCTGTCCCAAGTGGTCTTCCCCCGAGCGGCCAAGGAATTCCCAGATAAACTTTCCACGTCAGCCTGGGATCTGGTCGAGAACAAGTCAAACGTGACTACGGGTTTCAGCGGCACAAACGACAATCGTTATCTCTTGCCGACGTCAATAACTCAGGAGGATCCCGTCTCCCAGCTCAGCACCAATGCGCTCGTCTTGCAGTACCTTCTCCAGTCAGAGAACAATTACTACGAGTGTACTGAAGGTGTCAACGGCGAACGTGAATCCGCGGAGGCATTCTTACGGCGACTAATCAGACACGATCCCGAGATTCGAGTGTTATTGGACGTCGGAGCACAAATGCTAGAGCTACAGAATGAGAACTTGGCGCGATACTGGCTCTCCCTTACACCGCATATCTCGGCGGCTATCTTCTTCAACGAATCGGACCACCTCACCGTGCTCACCCAGGATGGAAGCATAGAACCGTTCATCTCTTCTCCTTTCAATCGGCAGCTCGATAAGTGCATCATATACCTTGATGACGCACATACGCGAGGGACGGATTTGAAGCTCCCTCGAGGGACTCGCGCGGCAGTCACGCTCGGTCCGAAGGTCACCAAAGATAGGCTGCTACAAGGTGAGTCGTTATACATTGAGAAAAGTTAAGGCTAAGTGGGTATAGGGTGTATGCGGATGCGGCAACTGGGAAAGGGGCAATCGGTGATGTTCTTTGCACCAGGCGAAGTCGACCGTCGCATTCGTCGCCTTATTCCGAGAGGCAATGAATCCGAGCATGGCGTACATGTGATTGACATCCTCCGTTGGGCCATGCACGAGACTTGTCGGGATATTTCTCACCATCTCCCGCACTGGGCGCAGCAAGGAGTCGATCATCACCGGCGATTTTCAGCGTACAAGCAGTACAGTTCAACTGAAGACCTGGAGGTTTTGAAGAAATCCTGGCTACAGCCCGAATCAAAAACTCTTGAAGAAATGTACGAACCGGTTTCGGGGGCACAAGGCGCGGTGTTGGGCCCCGAAATCAACGGCATTCCATCTTTGCGTGAACGACTGGAACGGCTTGGAGTAACTCGGTTGATTGACGTACGGATGGCGGAAGAGCAAGAGCGGGAAGTGGATCACGAGGTTGAGCGGGAACGCCATCTGGAGCTCCCTCCAAAGGTTCAACCCGCAGAGCATATCGTCTGCGACGAGATCCGCGACTTCGTTAGTACCGGAATACTTGCCGAGCCTTTGATACACATCATCCCACTGTTCGCTCCGACTGGGATCCACGAGGCCCTGAACTCGATGAAGAGATGGTCACCGGCTCCACTTGCAACGACAGACTTTGCTATCACCACCACGAATTCCAGTACCACGCGCTTGACAGACTACCTCCGCTCCGTCAATTGGATTTTGTCAAGCGGATCTGGGAAGGATAGCATTGCGATCGTCATCAGCCCATATGAGGCGAACGAGCTACTCCCGATCATACGCAAGAGTGGAAAGGTCCGACTTCATATTTACTCACCACGGATGACTTCCTACATGCGGTCCTTCTCGGATCTCACGTTCTATTGCATCCCAGACTCTCCGGCAGAGGAATGGACAGCCGCACCACACCTCCGAACCGAGCTGAATCTATTCGCAGGCCAACTCTACTTCGACGGTGAAGAGGAGTACTGGCGGGTGTGCGTGTTGCTTGCGTTACACATGGCGCATCCAGGTGCAGAACGTATGGAGGTCGATGGATTTGTGCCTCCAGCGTACCGCACCGACCAGAGCTCACCACTTACTACCAGCGTGATAGCAACGCTGAAGAGATTGACGGGGTTGCGAACGAAGGGAATGGGTTTCGGTGGGACGGATCTCGGACGGGTTTTAGATGCTCGTCCCTTGATCAGCGAGTTTGCGTCGTGGGTTAGGAAAGAATGAGGTTTGTCGCAAAATCAAGTTGGTTGGGCTTCGTCACGAACATGACTCTGTATTTAATATTTGCGCAATGTAACGAGACGCGAAGTTGCAATAGAAAAGGAAGTGGATGAGGGAGCATCACTGCCGTGAGAAAAACCACTACGGAAACCTCACATTTTTCCGCGTCACGTGTTCCTTCCCTCATTGTTCCCCGCGTTCCCCGCGTTAACATCCGCGCCATGGTCAAGAAAAAAACCCGAGGTATTCACGTCCCCACCGGAGGGCGCCGCATAGAACCGGGACGTACAGTAGGCCGCTGCCTAATATGGTCCTTGTCTTGTATATTGACACCCAGCACTAGCTGTGCATATCTTGGACCATCTTCTCAGGAGTGATCTCCAACTAAGTGCATAGGGTCTGGCCCAAGACATTCCCTGCGTTGGTTTTGGTACCATGGTCGAGGAGCACCCTGTGTGGTCTTACCCATAGTACCTGCCAAGTGTAACAGGGGTGTGTGTGGTCCCGGTCCTGTGTGTTCACGTTCGCCTGGCGCTCTAGTAAAAGCTGCGCAAGAATGGGAGAAGATCTTCTTGGGAGTCATCTCGGACTCGTACATGACCGGATGCAATGGGGGTCTTGTTCACCACGTAGGCTTTCTTGCTTTGCTGCGGTTGATAATTGACAAGTAATAGTGCCATCTTGAGCGTCCGACGGTAAACTTGTGGACACAATGGGCTACCGTTGTCCTTGTCTTGTGCGTTCTGCAATGGTGCCATGCTCTAATAATAATTTGCGCAACCCAAGTTCAACAAAATCGTCTTCCTTCCAAGCTTCCTTCGGAAAAAATCACCGGATGGCGACGAAGCTCGGCCATAACCCTACCGAGAATCGCCGTGGTACCTTTCCTTTTACGCACCGATCGTCGACCTCGATCGGGGCCCCCGGATTTTCGGAATACACCACACGTAATTTCATGTAATCCGAGGATCTTTTTCCTCACCTCTTTACTCCTGCATTCCGATTACCCTAAATCACCTTGCCAAGGTCATATGGCAGGTCAAAGTTTGTGCAAATCGCAAATAACGACAAACCGAAGCTACATTGCGCCTATTGTCGCGCCACAGACCGCCCATTGACGCCGCCAACTTGAACCCGTCATGCCACGCTCTGCAGTGATTCCGCATTGACGCTTTCGTGTAACGATAAACTGAAGTTGATTTTGTCATTCTTCACCTATTCTGGAGCCGCTGCCCACATTGCGCCTATGGTCGCACCACAGCCCGTTGATCCCGCATTACCACTTGGGTTCTAAAGAATGAAAGACATGTGAGTGCCTATAGTGAGTGATACAGTGGGGAAGGGTGACCACAACATGCCGCTGTACATGACCGCGCGGTTGGTAGAGAGGAGGGAATGTGTTGCTGAGAGGTGGTGTGCCTGAGCTTGTTGAGACGGAACTTGATCAAGAACTCGATGATGGGCCATTTGATACGGCGCAAGCTTGCATGCGGGTGCTATGTGACCCAGGGGGGGACCTGGAGCTGGGTTCGGCCATGGCTTTATAACGAGGTAGTAGGCGCATTCTACCGTGACCGCAATAGTGCTTCGTTGAACTTATTTTGGGCCCCCCTGAGTCTCTGACCCGACTTTTTGGCCCACTTCCATCACCGCCCAGTCGTATAGTCACGGTGTTTGTACATCTGTGAGAAGTCGAGCAGGAAGTTTGAATATGGGGATATATTTTTTCATCAGGGACTCGGCGGAAGACGCGAACGTCCACATGACCTTCCACGGCCCAACTTCTTATTGACACACGCCATTATTCCGGTTCTTGCATTGTCGTTTCTAGCATGATATATATTTCTACTTGTCTACGAGGGGACATGGGATAGGTTAATTTGGAAATAAAAATAAAAAATTGGGCAGGTCAATCCAAGGGTCAATCGATAAAGTTGAATGATTCAACTCATTCAAGACAGACCACCTCCCTATCCTCTATGTCGTCAAATGTCGTCAAACACCCCTTATGGACAGGACTATCGGAGGGTGGAGTGCGGGCCAGTGTTTTCAGTTTACGATATATGAATCGGTTGCTGGTGGGTGATGATGGCAGCATTGGGTGATTTCGGAGCGCCTTTGATAACAAGGTGAGCCACCGAGAAAAAAAGACGGTCAATCTGCGCTTAAAACCAGGATTGTAGTCGCATAAAATACGTATGAAAGACTGTCACGTACGAAATTCAAAATTCTCCCTGCAATTCCCTGCCGTGTCCCGACGAGCTCCTTTTCACGCATTTCAGATTCCCGAGCGAGCACGGGAGGGATTTCAAGAGAAATATCATGCTGATTTGCACGTATTGTAGTTCAGACTTGGAAAGCTGGAAGCGTACGGTATCGGAACCTCATGCCACCGAGCCACCAACGACACATGCTCGGCAAGCAAGGAATCGGGTTCCTCCGTCATCCATTGGCATAGACCTCTGGGGGAAAATTAAACCACCTATATCTCGAAAAGATAGGAGATCCAATATTGGTTGATACCAGATGAAAAACCTGAGTGGAGGACTGCCAAGCGTGGCGACCCTTGCTCACGGCATTTGCCGATTGCACCGCACATCAAATCAAACTACACGTGATGTGATGACTGCGCTCCGACCACTCTCATATATAGATCTCATCTCCTGCCGGTGTCACTGCCGCCGTTATGCGATTTCCTACCGTAACACTCTTGCTTCGTTCCACACCTATCGATATGGACCACCCTGGTGAGATTTTCGCTCCCGTCCTTGACCAGCTAGTTCCTATTCTGAGACACCAGCCCGGAACTCGAAACTCCATTCTTACAGGGAGGTGACTGTGGAAAAGCGAGGTACAAGCCAAGAAGCACATACTATCTCAGAGCAATCAACGTAACAGGACAATCAAAGTGAACATAAATCCATCATCAGACTTGTCCAAGGACATATCATGGGCATTGCGTTATCCGTCTCCTCAAGCTTCCTGTGTTGCCTCAGACGATATCGATCATTTCAAGCGTGATGATGACTTGGAATTGACCAGATTGTCCCGGCTCCAGGCAGATCGTGCTCACGTATGCGTAAGGATTGTTGAGGTAGCGACTCGCGAGACGCCTCCGACTCTCTGCAATCGACGTGTTGAGCGTCGGAGCTTGGGCCAAACCCATGTTGGGAGGGCCTACTCTCTCATGGACAGGTGCGTAGCCGAAGTTATCCTGGATCCTTTATGTCAATGTGTATGTGGCGAAGAATATTGGCGCTCACGGCAGTTTGCGGAGGGATCCCTCCGAACTGCGCCCATGCGCGGTTAGTTTCGGCACGATTGTTGACATTCTGATCCTGGTTCACAACGGGATCCTTTCGAGAGAAGACACGATCAGCTGTGAGGATGGTATTGTCACCGCAAAAAACTGCCTACGCCGAAATGCCTTGGGTCCTGTTGTCCAACGGGGTACCACGTCGGCGGTCCAGCTTGAGTGCGCTGGTCATCAGAACACCGTGCACAGGAGCAATTCTGGATAGTCGGATCTTCGCCTTGTTGGTACGTGGGGATTTTTGGTTGAAAAGTGGGGCCAGGATGTTCTGGAGTAGGTGGGATCTAGAGAACGAGGCACCGAAATGAGCACTTGAAGATGCGGCATGTATAGTTTCATACATGTTGGTCTGTGGGCCGAATGGGGCGTTGATTTTCCATTTGAACTTGTCGTACAAAGATGAGCAAGAAGTCGGCAGTTGTTTGGGTTTCAAGGGAGTGTGTGTTCTATGAAGCCCGTGGGGTTTTGTGCTACAAGTCTTCAAACGAAGGGAGGGGAGAAAGGCAATCGCAGGAGAGAGTCGATTTCCTTACCACATAGTATCCAGTTTGTAGATAATATAATGGGGAATTACTGGCGCCGAAACTACGGCTCGCTGGCTAGCCAGGAGAAACAACAGAAGAGACGACCACGTTGAGCCGTCAGGTTGCTGTGCAGCCGGACTCGTGTTCCCTTTTGGGTAAGACTGGACGCCAGGTGGATGGTAGAGCCAGAAAGAAGGGTGTGTTCCCGAGAACATGGATGCAGCATGGGAAGCATAGCATTGTGCCTACAACATCGTGTCACGGCCTTGGTCACGGCGGCTTGAAATGACCTCGACATTTAAGACTCCGAGGTGGCCGGTAAATACGCTCGGTCATTTACTGAGATGTAGAAAGGTCCAAAAAGAGATGCCCAAGGATGGAGGGCTATGTGGAAATCCTGGCGATGGTAGGAGTCCCGAAGGACCGGCGGCGGCCGCGTGCCAACAGCAAATAAGCGTGAACAAAACAGTATGACATTGCCGTCCGTTCCAATCAGGGTGCGTAGATGTGGTACACCGTATGTTGAGGGATGAGGCCTATGAGGCCTCGATGAGGACGAAAGCGATGCATTAAGAGACCGATGCACTGGCGCACGCCACGGACCGAGGGACCGAGGGACCGGCCTGAGACCAGCCAGGACCCCAAACACCTACTCCAGTTCTCACGTCCCTGCGAACACCACCAGACCAAACTAGTCACCTTGCTTGCCCTGCTTGCCAAGGTCATATGGCAGGTCGAAATTCGTTCAAATCGCAAATAACGACAAGCCGAAGCTGTTTATATAACATTGCGCCTATGGTCGCGCCACAGACCGCCCATTGACGCTGCCAACCCATCATGCCATGCTCTCAGTGGTTCCACATTGACGCTTTCATATAACGATAAACCGAAACTAATTTTGTCGTTCTTCGCCTATTCTCAAGCTGCTGCCCACATTGCGCCTATGGTCGCGCCACAGCCCATTGACGCCACCATTACCACTCGCACCAATGCCCTACTCGTCAAGCCCCGCTCTGCAGTGCTTCCACTTTCATTCAAGGTGGCGACCGGAATCCCGAACAGGACGTTGGGGGTGTGCCATGGAGGCCTGAAATTTTAGATCCCCTGTGTTTGCCTACGCTCACTCATGCTCTCCCGCGCTTTCCTACGCTCGCTTCGCCACTTTCCCGCTCTCTGTGCACGCTCGGCTTCCTCACTCTTCCCAGACATTTCCTATGTGTTTTAGTATTCTCCTGGTCCCTTGTTTATCCTCTCTCCTTAGCTCACTTTCCTGAGTATATACCCATGTAACCGACCACAAACCTTACACCAAAAGTTTCGAATAGAGACTTCTCCCCTCACATTTCAGAGCTCAGAGCCCTCGTGTTCCTCAGTGTGCCGCACTCGCGCGTGGCCTTAGCAACTCGAACCCGACGCGTTCCCGACCCAGGCGGCCACCCATATGAAGTTTCGCGCCGCGCGGAAGCGTGTGCAACTGTTTCCGACCACCCAACTCAGCGGGGATAGTTTCTGTTCCTGACCTCGCTGCAATGCGTTCATGGGCTGTGGCAGTCTCATTATGTACGTACACATGAAAGGGTTGATAACTATCCCATACCGCGCCTACGGGTGAAACCTGGAGATAGACATACTATGTGTGCGTCATCGAGCTTCCACTGACATTCCGTCGGTTCTCGCGGAGAGCGTCTCGGTAACCAGTTTCATGTCATCCTTCAGCCATCTTTATGTAATATATTCCTTCTGTCCACTTTGGTCGTGGAGGGGGACATAGAGAGACGTCAAAAGATCGAGAGCGGCGCGGATGCCTACCTCTGGGCGACTGGAGACACAGACTATGCGTCACCAGTCGTCCAGAGGCAGACATACTATTTGCAGATCCGGAAGGTAGAGGTTAACAAGATCTTCCACAAGTCTGAGAGCGAGCGTGCTTGCCCTTAAAACACTGCGAGAGTACCTTCGAGAGTAATATGGGCTTGTATCGCAGTAACGAGTGGGTCCGTACCAGGGATATTCCGCCGTATACTCTTTGAAATATAAACGAGGGGCTGGACAACAGTGCGAGTCGAAGGTGCGGCACGAGGACTGAGCTTCCCAGGCCATGTTGCGTGGATATATGCATCAACTTGTGGACGGAACATATCAGCGCCATCATCCCCTGCTCGATATGGACGATAGACGCACCGCGCACACGACTAGGACACCACCACGGGGTGTATGCTATATGTCGAACTTAGAGTAGGATGTGATGTGGGCCCACTGTCTCGATGATCCAAATCATGTCCTGCGACGAATCTACTGTCAGAAGTGATCCCGAAATACGAGAACTTGGATACCAGCAGAAGCAGCTTTTCGTCCTCGTCATCCAAAGCTCGCCTCACATTTGGTTAGAAAATTTCCATAATTTAGGATAGCAACAATTTCTCATCAGCCTAACAATAATTTCTCTCGCTAACGCGAGATATGTGGGGAGATCACCCTGCCAAACACTCACATCCACGCCAAGTCTGAATGGAGGCCGCACCGCGTTGACAATAGCACTAGGACGTGTTGTGCAGTGACATCTGTTCGCTCGTTCTGGCCCAGGAGCGATGAATGAACGGGATGTGGAGAGCCTGAGGGCCTGAGGCCGGGGATGTAGGAGAGGCACGTGGAGCGCATCCCTCGGAGGCTCGGCCCGTGTTCACTCGACTTTGCCCATGTCCCAGACGCTTTCGACGGTCGCGGCTTCCTCACGTTTCCTCGCCATTTTCAATGCCGCCTTGAAATTATACGAGAAGCAGACAAAGAAAGATCTTATCGCACATCCGCTCGCCTCCCAGTTGCAAGCATGCGACTCTCCTGCCGCCATCCTGTCTCTGCTTCAAGAAAAGGCTCGGGAGTTCGATCAAGCTCGGAGCGGCGATGAGAGATTAACAAAGTGGTTTAACCCGACTGTGAACGTACTCTATGCGTTTTCTGCTACTCTCGGAGAAGGTGTAGGCCTGGTATGTGTCAACAACACAGCTAATCTACGCCTCGAAGCTTCCCTCTGACATATATTTTGTAGGTATTTTCGCCTGCGAAAGTCGTCTTTGCAGGCATCTATGTCTTCCTCTTGGTAAGTACATCGTTTATTCCCGTAGAATGTTCTGACACTGAAAGTCTCGTAGGCGGCTAAGGACGTTGCGGCAAGTCAAGACGCGGTGGCGGATCTCTTCGAACAGATGGAGTTCTTTTTCAAACGGCTAGAGGCTTATACCGAGGTGGCACCGACCGCAGTGATGACGGACATCATTACGAAGATAATGGTAGAAGTGCTGACAATCTTTGGGATCGCGACCAAGGAGATGAAGCAGGGACGAGGAAGTGAGTTTCCCTAGTATTTCCCTCTGGCTGTATTTCGACCTAACTATGCCCAGAGAAATTTTTGAAGAAATTGGCAGGAAGGACTGATATTGAGGATGCACTGAGGAGATTAGACATACTGACGCAAGAGGAGGCTCGGATGGCGCTTGCAGAGGTCCTGAAGATTACCCATACCATTCGCGAAGTGGTCATCAATGGTGCGCAAGGCGTATCTAGCTTCTCGCTGATGCCGTGCTCAACCTTTATACTCTTAGATGGCAAAGAGGCAAAAGTGACGGCAATGGAATCAAAATTGATTATCCAACAAACAGCAAGCGGTGTAGACGAAATAAAGTGTCTGTGATCGTCTACCCTCGCCGTTGCTCATTGTGATAGCTCAAACATGCTCACAGGGAACCAGTTGCAACAACTCCTTCGAACATGGCTCTCTCCCTCAGATCCTTCGACAAATCACAACGTTGCGCTCAACGCCCAGCATGAGGGAACGGCGATGTGGTTTGTCCAAAGTAGTCTGTTCATCGGGTGGAAGTCTACTGGCTCCCTGTTGTGGATCCACGGAAAACGTACGCCCCTCTTATCGCTTTCGGAGCTCACTCTTGACGACCTTCGACTTTCACAGCGGGTTCTGGGAAAAGCATCATCTGGTTTGTGATTCCGTGACTGCTTATACCAGTCGGAAATTATATCTTATTGCCAGTTCCTCGATCATTCAAGACGTCCTGGCTACTTGCGAAGCTGGATTAGCCATCATGGCCTATTTTTACTTCGACTTTAGGGATGCCAATTAGCGAAGCCGTCGCGATCTGCTACTTTCTCTCATAATTCAGCTTTCTACTTCATCTAGTCCTTGCTGTGACGCTCTCCATCGCATTTACATGGCACACAAAAGTGGCGCACATCAGCCCAGTGACACCACTTTGAAAGAATGCCTTGAAGCGATGCTGAAACTGCCAGGGCTGGGCCAGATTTTCATTATACTAGATGCGCTCGACGAATGTCCAGACTCGTCCGGGATTCCGTCGCCTCGTAACGAGGTCCTCCAACTTGTGAAGGACCTGGTTGATCTTCGTTTGCAAGATCTTCACATCTGCGTCACCAGCCGACCAGAGGTTGACATCCGGGCTGTCATCCAGCCGCTGGCTTTTCGTTCGGTTTCCCTACATGATGAAAGTGGACAAAAAACGGATATCGACGACTACGTTCGACACGTCGTAAACTCGTCCTCGAATACGGCGATGAGGAGATGGACGGCGGATGACAAACATCTCGTAATCAAGACGCTGACAGAAAAAGCTGATGGAATGTGAGAACATTGAGCTACTGTATACCGTTCTGACTGCAGTTCCTTACGTTGTTGTAGGTTCAGATGGGTATTCTGTCAGTTGGACACGCTGCAACATTGCTTCCCACCGAACATCCGTCAATTTCTTAATGAACTGCCCGAAACGCTGGATGAAACCTACGAGCGGATATTGGGGGGCATCAATAAGGCTCAAAAAGACCACGCCCATCGTCTGTTGCAGTGCCTTACTGTCGCCGTCCGACCGCTTCGTGTCGAAGAGCTCGCAGAATTACTTGCGTTCGATTTTGCAGCGTTGACACGGGGAGAAATTCCGACATTGAAGCTGGACTGGCGATGGGAGGATCAAGAAGAAGCCGTACTTTCTACATGCTCCAGCTTGATCGCCGTCGTTCATGACGGTGACTCCCGAGTCGTGCAATTCTCCCACTTTTCGGTGAAGGAATACCTCACGTCGCCTCGGCTAGCGCGTTCCCATGGAGATATCTCACGATTTCACATCCGTTTCGAGCCGGCACATACAATCTTGGCGCAGGCGTGCCTGGGAACACTACTCCAACTGGACGGCAATATCGAAGGCTTCCCTCTCGCCAGATATGCTGCTAGACACTGGGTTGACCACGCACGATTCGAGAAAGTGTCGTCACGCATCCAGGACGGGATGGTCGATCTGTTTGACCTATCCAAGCCACATTTTGCGTCGTGGCTCCAGGTACACAAAATAGACGAACCCTGGTTCGGCTTCACTTCTTGGGGTCCAACAAGTTCTAGTAGTTCCCCTCTTTACTATGCCGCACTTTGTGGATTATATGACATGGCCGAGCGTCTGATCGTCAAGCATCCCGAACAAGTACAAGCCGTCGGCGGTCTTATGCTGGCCCCGCTTCCAGCAGCTTTGCGCGGGGGACACTTCCACGTTGCCGAATTACTCCACCGACATGGCGCTGCTGTGGATATTCGGGGCGAGATGGGAAGGACTGCACTACACGCGGCGTCAATGTATGGCCTTGCCGATATTGTACAGTGGCTACTCGATCACAACGCGGATGCAAATGGCCGGCAACAAGACGGTTGGACCCCGCTGCACCTGGCGGCACACAACAACCACCCCGAGGTTATCCAGGCGTTACTCGACCACAATCCCGATGTCAACTCCAGGAGTCTTTCAGACAATACTCCGTCATACTTTGCTATCAACGGAGGTTATCTCGTCGTTGTGCGGTTATTACTAGAACACGGGGCGGATGTAAATGCACGTTGTTCGGAACAGCGGCCATCTAACATCATCCCAGGGGTACGTCGAGATCGTTAGGTTGTTACTCAAGTTCGGTGCAAACGTTCGAGAGAAGGACATGGAGGGAATGACCCCCTTCCAGGTAGCTTCTGCTCGAGGACATCATAAAATCACGCATTTGCTATCGGAATGTGGTGCTACGTCTGAGCCGTAGCGTAAATGTATCCGCTCACGCGTAGAAATGTATTGATACCAGAAGTCATTATACTCGACGTATAGTCGCCTAACTACCACCACCACATGTACGAAGACAAAGACGTGATCTTGGGGTGGGAGCGATGCAGTAACGAGACGAGGAAGACAAACAGTCAACATAAACCAGCGAGCCCTCAAGTCAGACATGCCAGAGATGGAGAAACGGGAAAAAACTGAGCTCAGACTTATTTATCCAAACTCTCACCCAACACGCGGGTCCGGACTGTGGTAGGAGTACCGTGAACGCGTGAACACTAGGTGCTGTGGACGTGATTAATGGCCGACCCACTGCCTGTGGAAGGCTCCCGTCCAATTAAATCTTTGTCCTCGTCCTCTCCCACTACTCCTTCCCATCCGTTAATTTCCAAGTATTCCATGAAACGCGCATCCTCATCAGCAAGGTCCACCCCAGTCATATCCGGCACGAAGAAATAAGTGACGAGGATTCCCGCGAAGCTGCCAATGGCAGCGATGATAAACGACCACCTAAACAGCGCATGGTTAAGTCACTGTCAGCTGTCTGTTGAGTGTAAAGTCCACTCAAACTTACTTCGTCCCTAGGTGTTTCTGAATGGGTGCGAACGCCTGTACACCAATCGCGGCGCCTGCCTTTCCAATTGCCGCAGATATCCCGTAACACGTACCACTGCGCTCGATCAACACCTTCCCACCATTGGCCTCAGGACTGACATACCGTATTGGAGTCGCATAAGACCTGCGTGATGCATGAGGACCTGCTTCGAATAGACTCTACCGGGCTTACTCAGCGCTGACGAGAAGTATCATGCCTGCCGCCTGCGACTTTGGCTCAGCTGGCCTGTTCCTTGATATCCGGATAAATCGTCAGAAGGACGAACCATAAGCCCTGATGACTGCAACAATCCATAACTTGAGACAAAAATGGCGTGTTAACTGGGACGCTCCTAGTCATGTTGGGACAAGACACACAATATAACGAAGAGGGGCGTGATCTTCGTAATTTTTTCATAAGCGAGTCCAATAGCCAAGGCTGGGTGTGGAGTTAGGTATACACTTCCTTGGTGTCGCAAAATTCTCACCCAAAAGTAGGTAGCAACTGAACCCGAGGATCATCTAATTTACTTGTTTGCGTGGAACATGGCCAGTGTCAACAAGAGAGCCTACCACGTTCCGACGTCCCAAGGGGTTGCACAGAAGCGCGCCAATGAAAATTCCTGGAAACGTGATGGAGGAGAGAAGAAGCTGCCACTCTGCGATCTTCTTGATGTCGCCATTATGAATGACGCTGGAAATGATGGTCCCCGAGAATATTACATTCGGGAATGCCACAAAATCGTATATAAACCTGAGCAGATCAAAGAAAGGAACGATTATACTAGACAATTGACCATACCATGTGCCACCTGTACCGATGAGTGTCCTCCAGTAACGCTTGGAAACTAGATGATATGGTACCCTTCCTATGAAAAGGCCGTTTGTGTCAGTAGCGAAACAGTACACGAAACAGTCCACAGATTATACTCACTCTTAATAGCACTCTTGCGATAAAGCTTGGAGCTGAGCATCCTCAACCGGAAGACCAGCACCCCAACCGGAAGGAATATCCCAAACCCGAAGCAAATACGCCAAACCGTGGAAAGATGATTCTCTCCGGCGATTGAGAGAGCGATGAGGAACACCGAAGAAGCCAAAGGACTACCAAGCTACCGAGAGTGAAGATTGTAGTTGATCCATAAATAATAATTGCCGACTCACTGCGAGGACAAAGTTTGTGACCATGAGGAACACTACGTGAACTGTATCAGATGCTGCCAGACGAAGCCGAGTCGGGAAACCAACCTGGGCCACGCTTACTGAGCATCTGCTCATTGGCAGCCTCACTGACGCTGGTAGATGCTGCGGGATATTCACCACCGACACCCTGGTAGCAAACGAATGAGGTCCAAGACATAGCCAATGTCACAAGCACGAACAATTCCTGTCAGCCCTCTGGCAAAAGTCAAGAACCAGAACAGTCCCTTGGCACTCCCATGTGCGCCGTGTGCAACTGTGCCTAGGGTAGCACCAAGGACGATGAGCAGCGTGGTGAAGACGAGTGCAACCCTTCGCCCAAAGCGGTCGCACACCAAGCCGACGAACAGCTGCCCAATGATCGCACCTAAACGGAGGGTAGGGTTTGTGAAAGCATTGGTAAGGGTTCACAAAATACAGACCAACTAGCACAGCATTTGAAACCCTTGTAGAGACCGCTGGTGTGTAATCCTTTG
Organism: Lactarius sanguifluus; assembly: GCA_021527775.1. Taxonomy (NCBI): domain Eukaryota; kingdom Fungi; phylum Basidiomycota; class Agaricomycetes; order Russulales; family Russulaceae; genus Lactarius; species Lactarius sanguifluus. The sequence goes on along the minus strand of JAKEYF010000342.1, from coordinate 25,239 downwards.
GGTACAGCCGTTTAAAGACTACCTAGACCAACGTGAATTGAATGTTAAATCGGGCAATAAATTACCTACATTGGCCATGGTCATAAGGTAGCTCTGATCTTAGCCATTTGTTGTATTGTCGGTCCAAATGATTAATTGGCACAGTCATACAAGGGGACTCACATCCATCGCTTATGAGACCAAGAGCTGCGGCTGCGATTGTGACGTGGGCGCTTATCTTCTCAGCGGTAGTGCTGGCCTTCTTTCCAAAACCTTGAACAACTTCCGCATTCGTTCTTACCTCGATCTGTTTCTTGCCGTCGCGGGGATCCATGGCACGCGATGGTAAACCTTGTACGGAAGGAGAAGTAACGCAGGACAAGGCCTCGCTGGGGGAGGAATCTTATCATGGCCATCTATACCGCAGAGGTTTCCGACTCGGAAACACGGCCGGCACTCAATCCACGCCCGTGCCGATAACCGTGGGTATAATATAAGTTTTCTTCAGGGGCAGCTCGGGCAGCACACTGGGAAATGGCGCTGGAGAAGATATATTTTAACCTTTGTCCGAGTTCGAGTGTCCCGATTGCATGGCCAACGCATGGCGCACTTCCCTATTGAGCACGGAAGACCCACTGACCCAGCGTTCAGAAGTGTACGGAGCTAGATCCCCCCAAACGAAGTAGAACCCTAAGGGAGGCGTGGGAGGGACTCAGAAGAATGTGATACCGTACAAAGATTTCGGGTAGCTCAAGAGGGGATTCGTAGTCATGTAAGTAGACGTAAACGATAAGTACCTTATTTGTGGGAAGCAGAAATTTCAACCGGGGTCACGCGACGGTGCCCGATGCCCCTTCAGACCTCGCCCATAAGCGAAAATGGTCCAGTTGTAATGAAGACCGCTAAGGCATCGTGTCTTCACAAGTTTCACTCGATTCGATGTTAGAATTTTTTTACAAACGTGTTCGAGTTTGGTTACACTGGCAGTACCATTAATATTGGCGAGTCGGGGCGCAAATTTACCGTTTCTAGGAGACGGCCATGGTTTGTTCTTGATTTGCCCACTGCCAATCCGCATGAAGCGACGACCTCTCATTAAAGTCGAACGTAAGGACCTCTGCAGGCTCAGTCCCAAAATCGGGAAAGGGGTTTATTATGTATTATAATGATGTAATTTGATGTAATAAAAAATGAGCTTTATAATCATTATAAACAGGTACTGAAATCATGATAATCCCCCTTTATAATCATATTTTAACTTGCAGGGGTAATTATAAGTTGGTTGTGATCGCAATTTTGGTCGTGGGAAATGATTATGAGTCGCTTACAACCGGGACAAATTATAAACCCTTTCCCGATTTTGCGACAATTTATTTATTCCTTCGACGCCAAATGGTCGAATAGCCACAGCCAGGTGATGCAACAGCTGACGAGCATGGCCTTGGGGGGTTATGAATCTCCTTAAGGATGTAAGTTACTTGTAAAGCTTTCTCTTGTTTATCCGTCGTTTAGAGAGTCCCGCGGAGAACAAGGGAACATCTTCCTTTCTTTTTTCTTCTACTGTACGCTCTGATCGGCTCTGATCGTCGTCCTCGATCTGAGACCTCTCTGAATACAACGCCACACAAGGAGTACTTAAGACGACCCTCGGGTACATTGCACTACCTTCCGTCTTTCCTTCACCTCTTCAAGTTTTGCATCCCGATACCCAGAGCTCTGATACCCTATAATTGCTGAAGTTTGTCTGGTTTGACTAAGTGTTGCCGACAATCCGCGAGCTTCCACTGACAGTTATCATTTCCTATTGATGTCAGAAGAAACACTATATTTAGTGTAGTTTGATCGTGAAGGGAGACACAGCGAGATGTCTAAAGTTCGAGATCATCATAGATGTCTACCTCTGGGCGACTAGTGACTACCAGTCGTCCGGAGATAGACATACATGTGCAGCTTGACTAGTATAGTGTTGCCGACTATCCTTCTCGGCTCTCCCAGAGAACGTCTCGATAATCAGTTTCCTGTCATCCTCCAGCTGTCTTTTCATATCGAAACATTACAGCTGAAATATCCTCCTTCTGTCCACTTTAATCGTGAAGGGAGACGGGGTGAAGTGTCAAAGGTTTGAGAGCAACGCAGATGTCTATCTCTGGACGACTGGAAACACAGACTATGCGTCACCAGTCGTCCAGAGATAGACATACTATGTGCGGATGGTACGTCTGAAGGTAGAGGTCAACGAGATCTTCCACAAGTCTGAGAATGAGTACCACGGGCTCGTATTTCGGTGGTGAGTGGGTAGGTACCAGGGTTATCTCTAGTCTTATACTCTTTCAAGGCCTTACGAGGATCGGTCGAAAGTTTGGAGAGTAAGGTGTGAATGGCTAAGGACTAGATGTCATTGAGGTATCTGCGAGGAGCTGGACAAGAGTGCGACCATGCTTCTCCTTCTCAGGCCATCAACGCGCGTGAACGCGTGAATATGTGCATCGGCTTGTGTACTAAACACATCAACGAATTCGTCCCTGCCCGATATGGATGATAGACGCACCGCGCACACGGCTATACGTCGAGTTCAAAGTAAGATGCGATCTGTCCCAACCCAACTCACGTCTTGCGACGAATCCACTGCAAGAAGAGATCCCGAAGTTTGAGAACTCGGACGTCCCCAGCAACAGGCGCATCCCCACCAGGCGTCGTTTCACTTTTGGCTCCCACCCTAGAACCGCGCGGCCATCGCAAGATCTCCCGCAAGATCTCCTCGGCACTCTGGTCGTAAATGTCTGCGAGTTCGACCTCCCGGACGTAGTACGCCCTCCGGACTGCATACGGGGCGAGCGCGTTGTACTTGCGCACGAGCGAATTGACTTCCGCGAGCGCCGAGTCATGGTACGCCCTCTCGCGCGTTTCCCACTCCTCATCTCTCAGCGCGCGCACGTCCGCCGGCGATGGCAACGGCAGTCGGGAATGCGTAAGCGCGAGTACGCGCACCGCCCGGCGCACCCACGACCCCCGCAACGCCATGCGAAACGCCTTGATGGTAGCCTCGAGCTCGCCCTGCACTTCGACCCACGGCGGCGCGGCGCCCTGCCGCCGCACGATGCGGTTCAAGAGGAATTCATTGCGCGCGATGAACGGGTTGTGCTCCTCGCTGTTCCGCTCGAGTGGCCGGCCGCGGCCGCGAATATTGCGGAAGAGTCCCTCGCGCCGCGCACGCTGCGCGACGCGACGGGGACCGGTCGGGAAATCGGGTGATTTAACGGAGCGCAAAGGATGATAGGAGGGACGTTACCTCGATGCGCTCCTCGACGAGGCCCGCCCACCCTTTGATGCTCACGGGGTTCGGCCGTGCTCCTCGCTACTTGCACTCTTGATGCCTAGTCGGTAGTCCAGTGTGGACTCCTTCGCTCGAGTGAGTCGCCCAGTGATCTCCGAGCGCTTCTTTGCGTCGTGCTCTTTGCGACGCTGATGATCGTCCGCTTGCTCGGTAGTTGCGCCCACAATCTGCGAAGGGCCGGAGGGAGAAGAAGTGGGGGAAGTGGGGATCTGTCCGTAGCGGATTGACGTAGTTGCGTGTGAGGGCACCTTGAACGTCGTGAGCCATGGTCTATGGCCTTCTACCGCTGGCAAGAGCGGTTCGTTCGCTCGATATACGTGGAGGCGGGAAGACGACTGTGGAGATGGTGCTGGGGCCTCGGATATAGGCGGCATCGTGGGTAGGGCGCGACACATCTTCTCCTCTGCAGTCTGCACCGTTCCAGTACGTAGCGGTTTGTACTTGTCTACGAGCATGCGTAGCACGGTATCCTCAATTCTTTCCTCCCCCGTCCAATTTGGGTGTTCGGGTGCTGTTCTAAGGAGGACGGTAGGCCGTGGTGGGGTGCCCTCTCGGTCGGCATCGGCAAAGAGCTTAGAGCTTGCAGGGTGGTCGACATTGTGGCTTCTCGCTGTTGATGATAGATATCTATGGGATTTGCTGAGGATCCAGGTTGGCTTTGAGATACAATGGAGGGGAAAGCTCATGGATCAGTAGTAGGCAGATGTCGGGGAAACGGGCCGAATTGGTCCTTTCTCATTTTTGTTACAACAGATTTTTTTCGTACACTGCCCATTCATCCCAAACGGGGCCACTCATTCTCAAGCCAAATTCGATGGATACCCAAACTCCTCCAACCCCACAAAGTTTTCCTTGATGCTGCGCGCGCTCACGAATCGGTAGAAGATAGCGATGCTCCCTGCTTTATCGTTTGTCCCGCTCGCGCGGCCGCCGCCAAATGGTTGCTGGCCGACAGCCGCGCCCGTGCACTTCTCATTGTAGTACACATTACCAGCGGCGTGGCGCAGTTTGTTCGTTGCTTGGATCAGAGCTTGGCGCTCTGAAGCGAAGCTACAAGGAGATGAGCTACGTATCGGCGGGGGTGGGGTCCGGCACGTACATTCCACCGGTCAGGGCATACTCAGACGTTGTGTCGATGAGGTCAAGGGTTTTGTCAAAATCTTCATCTTCATACACGTAAACCTGTTAGACCCCTCGTCAGCGCGGATGGGCGCGGAGAGATATTAAATGATGCATCTCACAGTGACAACAGGGCCAAAGATCTCCTCTCTCATAGTGATAGAACGGGGGTCCTTCGTAAGAATGACAGTTGGTTGCACGAAGTACCCTTTGGAATCATCGGCTGAGATAAAAATGATAGAGATGGGAGAACTGATATGAAACCGTAAGACAAATGGGCGGCATACCACTTCCACCAATCAAGATCTCTCCACCTGCTTCTTTTGCTTTCTGGATGTATCCAGTAGTCTTGTCGAATGCGGGCTTTCCACTGAGAAGAATCAATAATGCCCAAGCGACTTCACCACCAATCCAACGCACATAACTGGACCCAAGAAGTTGCTGAAATCCTGCGGAGGACCAACTTTGATTTTCGCGATCTCCTCGAGGAAACTGTCCTTGAAGCCGCCCTTCCACAGCGATGCCGACACGTACAGCCTCGAGAGAGCCGAGCACTTCTGGCCCTGATACTCAAAAGCGCCACGAACGGACTGCAGCACCGCATTCCTGATTTCCGCAGACTTGTGGATCACATGGAAGTTCTTCCCGCCTAGCGTATGTCTTGAACCATCAGCGTTTCACCCCTTTTGATATTTCCCATGCGCGACAGGAAGGGGACCCACCAGTCTCGCCAACGATGCGCGGATAGCCCTTATACTTGTCGACATTTGCGGCGATGTCCTTCCACAGCTTCTTGAACACGAACGTACTCCCAGTGAAGTGCAACGCAGCAAAGTCGCGATGCGCGATCGCCTGCGCGACGACTTCTGGGGGCGGGCCTGGCACGAATTGGATGACTCCCGGGGGCACACCTGCCTCGGTGAGAATCTGATGCACGAGGTAGTTTGAATACGTAGCCGCGGGCGAGGGCTTCCATACGACGACGTTGCCAACGAGGGCGGGTGCTATAGGCCGTAGTGAGAAAAACAAATCGATGGGGCGAAGAATTGACGATACGGACTGCCTGGGAGATTTCCGCCGATAGCGGTGAAATTGAACGGCGAAACTGCGAGTACGAAGCCTTCGAGAGGGCGATACTCGACACGGCTAGAGAAACATAAGGCAAGGTTAAAGTGCATGAGAGGATATCCACGGACTTCCATGCTCCTCCAGAATTCTTCGGTGGTTGCTGAGAGTAAAGCTCTTCAACGTATTTCACCCCAAAGCGGAAAAAGTCCGCAAGCTACAAAGAAGCAACGTGAATGGTCATCGTTGACACCCCGACCCGCCATTCAGATAAGGAGCAACTAGCCTCCGCCGCGGCATCGATCTCCGCCTGCCATGCGTTCTTCCCTTGGCCGAGGATGGTGGCAGCCAAAAGTTTATACCGATACTTCTTGCTGATTAGGTCCGCGGCCTTGAGGAAGATGGCTGCGCGGTCGCCCCACGGCAAGGCCTCCCACGCGGCCTTGGCGGCAAGGGCGCCGTCGATGGCCCGCGCGACGGTCGCCTCGTCTGCCTCGTGGTACGTGCAAAGATGTCGCGCGTGGTCGGAAGGGATCAACTGCTTTGCGAGCTTTCCCGTCTTGACCTAGAGGGCGCTTCAGTCGTTGTCGATCAAGCTCATATGAGGTCTGAAACGCACACTCTCCCCATTGACGATGATCGGGACCTCGAACGGGAGCTCCTGCTCCATCTGCGCAATTGCGGCCTGCAGAGCCGCGCGCTCCGGCGAGCCAGGAGCATATGTTTTCTGCAAGAAGGACCGGTGTTTAGTGACAAACTGGCTAGATCAATCAGAAGGGTGTACCAAGGGTTCATTATCGACGGCAGGTACTTTGAAAGCTCCCAATTGTGGGGACATGGTGGCAAAGACGATAAACGCAAGTGTGCGAATGGAAACCCGAGTTCCGCCCGCCGAGTCTGGGAATGGTCCCTTGCGGCTCGTCCCGCGTCCCGGGCTGCCGGTACCTTCGTAGTATGCGCACGTACAGTAAAACGGGAGTGCACACACTATCCATTTCTCAACGTGAGACAGCGAGAAGCGACCAATCTACAATCAACGACTACAGGCGACCGAATATACTATAAGTTGTGCAGGTTGACTATCCAACCAACCTCTCCTGTGCAAAACTATTCCTCCACAAGTGTCCACGATAACTTCACAGGGCGTCCTGCCAGTTGCCGCGCTGTAATGAGTGGCTCGAAGGCGTCACAGATGAGGTCGTCCCTACCCGCCGCGGAAAGTACCTCGACTCGTTCCAGGGTGGGAAGAAGATTCGGGATGGGCTCCCCGCCATCCTGCTGGAAGGAATGCGCAACGTCGAGTGCCAAATTAGCTGACACCCGAACCACTTTCACTTGTGGGACGTGATAGCAAAATCCACGCCATTGATTCGTCTGAATGCGGCCTTCCGTCTGCCACTGGTCGGCATCCCACGCGACGATGAGTTCCTCGACGGTGGACAACGGCCTGGAGAGCTCTTGGCCCATCTCCTCCAACGAGACGGGATTGAGATGGGTTATTTTAAAAGGTGGATTGTCGACGGATTGGGGACCCGTGCATGCGTAAAACCTAAGCTTCATATACGAAAGACCCAAGCGAACTGTAGTGAACTGACACTCTGTATCGCAGATGAACTTGCAGAGATGCGGAATAGGCCCGGGGAAGCCACGGGGATAGCCACAGACTTCAGCATCGAGATACTGCAGGGATGGTGCAGCCAACCCAACTACCAGCGCCTGCAAGTATAATCTATGGCCCGAAAAGAGGAGGTGGGTAAGCTTCGATAATGGGACAACATCTCCTGCACTAGCGGGAGGGTAGGTGCACGCGGGGTCGATATTGGGCCACTCAACCACATTCAACTCGAGGCGACGCAGGCAAGACATGCGCTGCAAATTCGTAAGGAACAAAGCTTCCGGTCGGGCGATGTGCGCAACCCTGAGGGTCAAAGCAAGTTCGACAAGACCCGTTGCGGAGGATAATAGTGGGGATAAGCATCTGGGTGCGACCTCCCGCAATGTGAGCCGTCGCAGACATTGGGCGGAGCCCCATAGAAACGAGGCGGGAAGAACTAGTGCACGACCACGATCGTTAGGGGGACAAATTTCGAGACTTTCCAGCTCCGGAAACGGGTAACTCAGCGCCGTGAAGAATTTTTCTATGTTCGTATATGGTCTCCGAAGAGTGATCCCACGCACACGACTACGGTGCCTGATAAGGGCGAGTGCGAGGTTGTCTTTCTTCGCCGTCCAGGATGAAGCGCGATAGTTGATCAAAATCGGATAGGGGGGGAGATGTTTCAACATGGCTAGCCTCCACCTGTTCACATTGAACAGCAGGTGCAAACGTAAATGGGAGGATGATGAAAGCACGGTATGTCGCCAACTTTGGCACACATGTGCAAGCCCAAGCCACCCGTTTCTACCGTTCCAGATGTTTTCATAACAGGGCTCGAGTTCCATGTCTTGCCGGTAAGCATCAAATATCTCCAAAAGGACGTCCTCTGGGAGTTTATCATTACCGATCATCACCCTAAGCGACCATTAAAAAGCGCCACTGAGCGTCCTCCGAGCACATAGCAAAGAATACAGACACACCGCTTCGTGAGGCGGGCTTTACTAGCGCCGGTAGAACAAGTAAGCATCATAGCATGCTAGAAGACAGTTCACACCCCTGATCGCAAGTTCCGACAACGGCACAGAACTCCCACGGCTGCCTCTGAATCTGCTCGTTACTGTATTTATAGCTGATGCGGTACAATAGGTGCTGTATAGTATATTAAATGGCTACGTAGTCCGATTGTCCGAGTGTTCAATAGATAGCAAGATATAAATGCAAGAGAACGACTAAAAAAACTAGCGCAAGTGATATGACCAGAACGAAATAAATAAAATAAGTAAAACAAAACGAAATTCATTAGATCGTCGAAGGCAATGCATCGATCTTCGCCTTCAACGCGTCCAGAAAGATATACGACTCAAGGATGCTCCCAGGACAGCGCGGACACCCCGACGCATGCGCACACTGCATGAGGAATTTGAGCGAGAAAATGACGTCAGACGTCGGTCTGCTCCGCAGCTCCTCTCCCGCCTGCGCCACAAATTCGCCCCACCACTTCGGCGGCGCGACGGCGTTGTACTGCGAGCCATTACACTGCATGCAGCGCAGCCCGTCGGGCGCACAAAGGAGCTGCCGCGCCCCGTCGCCGCGCTGCCGGTGCAGCTCGAGCAGGCGGTGGTACGCGTACGCGGAGATATGCCGCAGGTCCTCGCAGAGCGGCGCGTCGAGCACGTGCACGCGCAGTGTGTGCTTCGACGCCAGCTTCGCCTCTTCCTCCAGTTCGAAGCGCGACGCGATCGCGAACACGCGGACCGGCGCTGTCTCGAGGAACGCTGGAGCAACGAGCAGCACGCGCAGACGGCCCATGACCGCAGCCATGTCATATTTCGACGCCGCGAACATTATGAGCACCAGCATGTCGAGGGTGGGCAATTCTGGGTCTGGCACCGGATAGAGAAAGCGGAGGAGGGGATCGAGCACCGCGGCGGGTTCCGCGACGTCCAGAACAGGTAATCGTTCTGCAGTGTCACATTCGGGTTGGGGTAAGGAGAACATAGTTTGGAAAAAGGGAGACCCGGCGCGAAGAATACACCGGTGAACCCTGAAATCGGTTGGGTGTGCGTCATCGGTCCGTAAGATGATATCCGCATCGGGAGAGCTAAAGAAGGACTCTGGAGAGGGCGACGAGAATATCATGGTGGTATGGGGGTTCAACGTTCAACGATTGTCTTTGACTGCAGCGACTAAGGTCCTTTTGTACGTTTCACTCGAGCCTGATAGCCCAGGGCAGACCAATTGAGTAATGAATGCACAGGAAGCTATGACTCGGAAAGCGGGTGATAGAACACTGCATTCCCCTCCCAACCGTCACTTTTTGGGCGCATAGCGATGCCATGATACAATAATACTGCCAACAGATCAGGCATCTGAGACATCTACATATAGTTGACACAGGAATACGTACTGCGCTTTAGCGCCTTCTATCACGAACTCGGTCAATTCGGTCACGGTTATGGTCACGGTCACGATCGCTATTCCGGGCCGCCCCGTGCCAGTGGTCTCTGCTGCGGCTTCGCCTGCGTTCAAGTTCTCGGCGGTCGTGGGGTGACCTTGACCTTGAACGTCGGCGAGGACCGCGCTCGTCGCGGTGCTTCCGGGACGAACCCTTGTCGTCCGCAATATCGAACAACATCCCGTACGACGAACCCCCAGAGCGCCCAGCATCCCGGTATCTATGTGTCGCTTCCAGATCATCACGACCGCCGAAGCCACCGCCACCAAGACCGCGCGCTTTCCCCCGGCGGCCACCCTGACTATCTCTGACGGGGTTGTTGGACCAAGTCCCATTGATGCGTGCCACCGACTGCGAGCTGTGACAGGATGGTTAGTATTTACATTCACGTACGAGTGGAATAATGTCGCTCGTACAAGTCGACCCATATACGACGATCGTCCACAAGGACGTTTTGCATTTTGAAGTAAGCCTTGTTCGTACGCCGATGCGTTGATCAGATCGCGTAAGCCAAGTGAATTTGTTCACGTACCTGTTCGGCGTCCTCGCGCTTGTCAAACTCAATAAATGCGTACTGCAGCGAATCCCCGGTCTTTTTGTCCCGAATAACTTGACAACTCATAATCGTCCCAAAACGTGAGAAAATAAGCTCGAGATCTTCATCTCGTGTGACTGGATTGAGCTTGCAGACGAAAAGGACGTTTTCTGGAGGTCGTACATTGGCGAAGGGCAAGTCTCCAACCATTTCGAGTGTCAGGGCAGAGGCAGCGGCAGCTTGTGCGCGGCGCTGCTTTTCAGCTTCTTCCTCGGGCAGTTCTTCTAGTGGATCTTCATCTTCCGCAATGCGTGTCGAATTGTCCAGGGGACGAGTGGGTGGCGAGTCCGGAACAACAAGCCCCGGTGGGTCAGGAAATGGATCCTCTGTGACAGGATTAGGGCGAGTCATTGGGACAAGAAAAGATACATACCAAGTACAACTACATGTCGTATGCGAATGTCCTTGAACGGTCGCCCATCTTGGTCCACAAAAACCTCATTTATCTTATCCAGCGTATCAAGGCCCTCGACAACATGCCCAAATACAGCGTGTTTCCCGTCGAGGTATTCAATGCCTTCTGAGAGTGTTATGAAGAACTGACTCCCACAACCACCGGCAAGTTGGCCTTCTATGGATGGCGCAACAGCCATTGAAACAGTACCCTTTTCCGTGTGCTTGAGACGAGGGACGATCTCAGGGGCGAAGTAGCGAGGCACGTCGTCTTCTCCGGTTTGCGAGGCTATGAGAGACCAAATTGATTCACCACCGGTGCCAGTTGCGGTAGGGTCACCGGCTTGAGCCAAGAAATCTTTTGAAACTACAAAAGCGTAAGTGGGTCAAACAGTGAAATTGAAGCATCCTAACAAACCATTGAAGAAGGCATTAAGGTTGTAGTAGTACACCTTGCATAGTTTGAGGAAATTCTCGCAAGTCTTTGGACATGCTTCAACCTGGAGATCGATGACTATGTCTCCGAGGGATGTTTCTAGTAGAAGGGACATGGCGTCTGGGGTACAACGCAACAAAGCGGCAAACCCTGCGTCACGTGATACGACCCAGCACCTTCCGTGACGTGACTGACGTACACTGGAACCGGGAATTGATCTTTAAGCAAAAAATATCGAAATAAGACTTAATTAAGACTCAAAATATTTATGTGTGACAATATATTATGGAAAGATTTAAAGTTTATAAATCACATGCCCCGAAATGCACCTGTTGCAGCTGTCATGTGATCTATAAACTTTAAATCTTTCCATAATATATTGTCACATAAATATTTTGAGTCTTAATTAAGTCTTATTTCAAGATTTTTTACTTAAAGATCAATTCCCGGTTCCAGTGGTAGCTGCTGGGACAAGTGCTGCTTGAAATGCTGGGAACTGAGAATACTAAACGACTATCACAGTACAGCTGGATCAGGACCAGTATGGTGATCGGCGTTGTAAGTGGTACATATTATTCTACTCTTACGTGGTAGCCCGACAATAACTCTGTGATCTCGGAAAGTCCTCGCGACGTTGCAATCTGAAAGGGAGTCCGACTTCCGTCATCTTGTCCGTCATCCTTGGCGTCCACATTTGCACCATGGCTAAGTAGCAGGTGCCTTTCAAAGCTAAACGAGAAGATTTGTGCAACGGTGTCGAGTGTTTCACATCCTGTGCGTTGACACCGCCCTATGTTTGAGCAGCAACTCGATAGTTCTTCCACACCCCTTGGATGATGCCAGATGCAAAGGCGTTGACCGGGTGTTATCCTGTGCGGCCACATCTTCCCCGTGCTGAATCAATACCCGCACAATATCGGCTTTCTCGCCAGCTTTCTCGTCGGCTTTCTCGTCGGCTCTGATTCCGGGCTGAGCACGTTGAGTGGCCACGAGCATTAGTGATTCCTCATACTGTCCATAGACGTCAGCCGATGCAGGGTCAAGCCGCTCAAGAGTCACACAGTTTCGGCACTCACCTGAGATGATGCCAAATGCAAAGGCGTACGCTGGCCCCCATCCCGTGCATTGACATCCGCGGACAACGCCAGATGCAAAGGCGCATTGTGGCTTCTATCCCTTGCGTTGACATCCGCGCCATGCTTGATCAATAGCCGCGCATTTTCAGGACTCCCCGTGAATGACGCCAGATGCAAAGGCGTTTTGTGGTCCTCATACCTTGCGTTGACATCCGCGCCATGCTCGATCAATAGTTGCACAGTTTTGGGACTCCGCGAGGATGACGCCATATGCAAAGGCGTACCGTGGGTTTCATCCCTTGCGTTGACATCTGCACCACTGGCATGCTCGATCAATGTCCACACGGTTTTGGGACGCCCTGAGAGCGATGCCACATGTAAAGGCGTCATGTGGTTCCCATCCCTTCACTGACATCCGCGTCACGCTCGACCAATGCCCGCACAGTTTCGAGAAACCCTAAGGACAACACGAAATGCAAAGGCATATTGTGGTTCCCATCCCTTGCATTGACATCCGCGCCGTGCTTGATCAATACGCACACAGTTTTAGGACTCTGTGAGGACGACGCCAGATGTAAAGGCGTTCGGTGTTTTCGATCTTGTGAGGTGACTTCCGTGCCGTGTTCGATCAATAGACGCACGATTTCGACCTGTCCACGTAGTGACGCCAAGTGCAACGGGGTGCGATTGGTATTGTCCACGGTATCGATACTTTTGCAACGCCTCAAGTGTCCATTCGATTGGAATGTTGTCTTATGGTTTTCCTGTCGCGAATGCGCGTCTACACAGTAGCCAAGTAGCCACTGAACAATATTAACAAATCCTTCCGCTGATGCAGCATGCAATAGAGTCCGATTATTGTTGCCCCTGATACCCACGTTTGCACCGTGCTGGTATAATAGTTCTACAATGTCGAAGTGTCCTTGGTATAATGCTGCCACCAGTGGGCTGAGACATCGACCAAGCGTAGCGTTCACGTGCTGTGGGTGCTTAGTGATGAGATGTGCTGCCAGGTCACGGAATCCGCAGATTGAAGCATAGTATAGAGGAGATCCACGGCAGTTGTAGGTGTCATACTCCTCGAACGCTATCCAAGCTCTGTCAATGGTATTGTTGGGTCAAAGAGAGGTCGAATCCCAACTTGCAAGAGTGTCGACGCCTTCTCGAACTGGGCATGGCCCACCCAGTACTTAGCGGCATATTCGGCCAGAGGGGAGTTACTTTTGGCCGCGACATTGCCGACGCTATTGTCGGATCGGAGTAGGATTCCCAAGCAAGCCTTGACAATGACGGTATGGGCCGGGTCGGGAAGGATATGAAAGCGCGAAATGTCTGCGTATGAAGTAGCCAGGCGGCCCGGCGCGATCCGAGGTCATTGAGGGTCATCGTCGATAACTGCAATCAGGCTAGAGCACGTAGACAGCACCGCTTCTTGTTGATCTTTCCATCGCCAATCCTCCCTCAGCTCCGGTAACCCTTTAGCTCCATCAAAATCGAGCGCGAGAAGTTCTGCGATTTCCTCGACACGAAGTGGTCGGATTGCCACTGCGAGACATTGTAACAGACGATAAGCGTGGTGTTGGTTGGCCGTCCCTATTTCCTTCAACACGCGCTCGTATGTCTCGTCCAACGACGCGGGCAATTCCTTTAGGATACGCGGGATGTTTGGGGGGGGGGGGGCAACGTCGCAGCGTTTCTAGTTGACAGAAAACCCATCGGAACCCCAAATAAAATGGGCCAGAGTCACCAGTGCCTTTAAATGCTCTTACACTCCGTCAGCTCCTCCGAGGGCGTCTTAATAACCAGATCTCTATCTACGTCCCTCCATCTCCTCAGGGCCCTGACCGAGTCAGAATAGACCACAGATTTGACATATTCTGCGATATCCTTCTTTTGTCCGCTTTCATCGTGAAGAACCGAATGGGATACAACGCTATCAAGGGTGTCCTTTATGTCGACCTCCAGACGACTGGTCGCGCAAATATGAAGCCTCGGAAGGCGCAGGCATACGAGCTCTTTCACGAGGTAAGGACCTGTTCGCGAGAAGATGGGACTCCAGAGGTATTTGGACTCTCGTCGAGCGCATCCAAGATGATATAGACCGGGGCTTGATCCGGAAGAGTGAGCATCTCCTTTAGGCAGCGCAACAAGGCACTGTCACTGGGTTGACGTGCGCCATCGTTGTGTGCCTCATAGAGACGAGAGAATACGTCACAGAAGGCATTGGAACAAGCAGAAAGTTAGACAAGGAGCGAGGGGAGTATATTGCTGCGAGATCTCTTGTCGATAGTCCGGAAGTCGAATTAAAAATAAGCCATCGAAGCCGACCCTGCGTCATACAGTATAGTAATATCTTGAATTATTGCGGAACTGCTCAGTACTCTTGAGTTCCCTAGAGCTACGAGAGTGAAGGAGCAACTAACCATAGAATGCTCTTTCCAGAGCCCGCTACGTAAGAGGCAGTCCGAAGCCATCGACGGTAGTAAGAGGGACGTACGTTTCCCATGGATCCACAAGCAGGGAACCAGCCACCTCCCATTTCTCAAAGACGTTGCCTTTGAAGAACCACTTCGCTGTTCCTTCGTGTTGATATTCGCACGCGATTTTGTGATTTGTGGACGGATCAGGAAGAGATTGCCATTTTCTGAGGAGCTTTCGTAATTGCTTCCCTGTGATCGTGTTAGATACTCGACCGTCGGTGAGGACGGGACTGGACGGGACTGATGACGAACGCTTTACGTCATCTAGGTTTGTTGCATGGTCTTTTTCGCTTCCGTCGCTGTTTCTTTTCCATCTAGACGGGTTGAAGTCAGTTGTGGTGCCGAAGACTAGTTGAGCACGGTTTGCGCACTGTCAATGACCGTTTGCACCTTTTCCTCGATCACTTTGACTTCCTTGACGATGTTGTGGGCAACCTTCAGCGCCTCCGCACTAGCCATTCGAGCCTCTTCATTTGTCATCCTGTCTAGCTTTTTCAGACCATCCTCCAGCTTCGTTATTCCCGCCACCCTCATTATAAATTTATCTGATTGTGCATGAGCCTCGAGCAACCTAAGGCAAAGGATGACCTCACTTGCTCGACTCTGCTTCATTTCCTTTGTGGCGGTCCCAAGGATATCCAGGACCTCGGCCATGATCTTCGCCGTGATCTCCATCATTGCTGGTGTTGGTAGGACATCGGTATAAACTTCAAGTCTTCGAAAGAAAATTTCAATGCACCCGAAGACTTCGATGAGGACATCTTGGTTTGCTTCGACGTCCTTAGCCGCCTATGAACATATATGAACCCTAATGTCACGAGAGCCGGCACGAGTGAATAAGCCAGGGCATTGACACCAAGAGTAAAACACCGGCGCCAGCAAAAATCACTTTAGCGGGAGAGAAAACCTGTCAGAATCGGCATAAGTGCGATATCTTCGACAGATAGATTGACATTTACCAAGCCCACACCTTCGCCGAGTGTCGCAGAAAATGCACACAGAACGCTGATAGTGGGATTCAGCCAACTTCTCAATCTCTCATCGCCGCTCCGAGATTGGATGAACTGGTCGACCTGGCCCTGAAGTATGGTCAGAATGGCCGCGGGAGAGTCGCATGCTTGGAGCTGGCTGGCGAGAGGATGAACGGTAATATCTTGTTTGGTCGATTTTTGGTATGCCTCGAGAATGTCAGTAAGATGGCAGATGAGAGGTATGGAAGGCACCGGTGGGCATGCGCACGGCCCCTGCCCGTGGAAAGTTCCGGAAGGTGTCAGGCCTTACTGGATATGTCGTTACGTTGATTCTTCGAGCGTCTATCATACACCGCCCCAGAGGTAGCATGGAATAAGAAAACTGAGGGGCAAGCGAAGGCAGTGACCCGACATTGCGGGGGCATATGTGCGGATCATCGGGCCGTAGCTCAGGCTGAACGAGATCGAGACGTCGTTCTGTGTCTGGGATAATTAACAGCGTTTTTTCTTTGATGTCTCCTGACACGAATCTCTGTGGTGAATTGCGTCGATGGAGTTGATCGTGGGACAGCATGCGCTGGCACGCTCAAAAGACTCGGAAGGGGTGTTACGGTGTACACCACGAGAGAGTGCTATGCCGCGCAAAGTTAATGATTCCTCGTAGCCCAAAACGTCCACTGGCAAGCCCAAAACCACAAAGATAAACCAAAGATACTTGATGGTTCCGAAACATAATCGAACCTATAACGACAAACTCGTATTCTCATACAGGTTAGTACTAAAGTAAAATGTAAGTTTGACTCACTCGGTTTAACTCCCAGGGTGATTAAACTCTGTGATTGCGCTAACTCGGACCACGCGCTGCACAAGGCACCGCATTTATATAACTGGCATGCCCCTACTGCCAGTGTAATCGGCAGTGGACTGCACTTCTGCGTGTGGGATGAGAGCTAGTAACTACAGTGGCAAACAAACGTATCTAAGCGCCAAGAAGCATGCATGGCCCACCAATGGTATACCATACTATTTCTGGACATTCATGTGGTATCTCGCAAGAGTGATCCGAATTTATGAAATATCTTGTCCTTGTCTGACTGCAAGGTACACCCAGGTGACCTCCAATCGGATATCTAGTCTGCGTCGAAGAGGAGATAGAGGATCTGATCAGGCGGACAGAGACCCAATTGATATGCTCACCACATGACCATAGCGGTGGTTGAAAGGCTTATTCAAGGGCTTATCGATTTCGCACACTGCCCTCACACGTTTGTCCATACAAAATCTATACACGTTCAGTAGGGAAGCAAGCGTCACACTCACGGTAGACACATATCATGTCGATGAGGCTTGTCTGCCACTTTCACTTTCACTTTCTCAAGATCCGCGAGTTAAGTTAAGTTTACCTTAACGCTTTGATGCACCATTGATGGTAACTTCATTATAAATTTAACTGCGATCCCATGTCTCTCTCGCTTACGGACAGCCGCAATCACTCAGCCGCGGATTTGTTTGCGTAGGCCCGGTCCGTAACTGTTGTATATACAGCTAGCTTCACCTTGGGAAACCCGAGCTGCAATGGGATTACGCTCGTGCCAAGGACATCTTGCACAGACAAACCTAATTCTGCGCGTTGCGTTGCCTGCGAAAGAATCGTAGTTGAAAAGCGAGCTAGCTCGAACAAGACCGAACAGGCAACTCAATGTGGTATACACAGTGCAAGCCAGAGGGGAAAGGTAACGAATCCCAATATACAGCACTGTGTCTCTCGTGGGAGCCTCGTAATCGTGGGTGGCACATTAGATAAGTCTGATGAGCTAGCTTCGACCGGGGCCATTAGCGGTCCTTCCTGACTTGCTCATCCTCACTTTTACATCGGTCAGTTTGCAAACCCCTTCGATATGGGAAAGAAAGGAGCTTACCCTTCATCATCACTCCGCGAGTCCTCGGCACCCTCACCCTTCAATACGCGATATGCCACTCCGAATATCAGGTACGACCAGATGCTCTGAATTATCTATGACGCAGGGGAATAAATTATGTCATAAATTGTGGGTGAACGAGCGCTCTCACCTCTAAAATGACGAGAAGGACAACAAGGGTGGTGTGTACCTCCTTCGTGAGCCAGTAGCCGCGCTCGAACTGGCCAAATTCCAGTTGTGTCGTCACGCCCCAATAGGCTGATGCGATAACTTTGCAGAACAGTACATGACGCGTTACAAACCAGGAGAGCATCCACCACACAAATGTTACGTCACACGCGATCTGGTAAGAGAGGTACCGCAGCATTTTGGCGACCTTTAGGAGGTGTGTGTTAGCATTCAATTGGGATGTCCGTAGGGTGGTTGCATTACCGGGAAGAAAATGTCACACCAATCCATGAGTACCATGATCAAACACCCAACGCGTGTGAAACCGTAATAGTAACTCCCGACGATCAAACTGATAGTGACAACGTGGTGAGCCATCATTTGCCAGTGGTCTTTGCGTCGGGCCTCGGCGTTGAGAAGAAGTACGGCGTGAACGTATAAGGATATCTGCATCAGGTAATAGAACTTGACGATACCAGCAAGTGGTACGTGAGGGTATCTGGCCCAGAGATTGGAGGGAAGATAATAGTGAATGTACTGTGCCGCAAAGATGAGCAAACGTTTTCCGAAAAGGAATGAGATAAGAAAAACGTACCATCCCTAGTGACCATTGAGTCGTATAGTAAATGACCTGCCATCCTTGCTCTGCGAAACGAGTGACAGAGTGTCGAATTCGACGTGCCGAAGGCGAGTTCTCGGGAGGGCGGACCGCAACGAGCTTCTCTGCGCTACTATTTATGGCAACAGGTTCGTTGACCTTGCTGTTAGCGTCGCAACCGACAGTATTGTTTGAACTCGGTTTCGAATTTGGAGTAGAAGAACCAGACTTGAGAGCCTGGCGACGACGCCAGTCACGGGTAAGCTTCCAGTGGGCAAATGGCTCCAACACGAATATACGAGCAGCATCACGGAGGACGGCCATGACAGCTATGAGTGTGACGATAAGGCAGACATCGCGGTAGCCGATATCGTAATAGGAAGAGTCGGGGAATGAGTCGGGATTTAGGGGAGGGTCGACAGAGTAAGAGAGGGTGACGAAGGGCACGAGGAAGGAAGGGAGTCGGTTAGGGTCAAAGAAATAGTCCATGTATCAGGCTTTGAAGGGTACGTCGACGTGTCAATGGTCATGAACAGTCAAGAAGACCGAGTGTCAGGTTCAAAAACACGAAGAACACTGTGAAATTTTCGTGATTAAGGGGAGGGTCGGGTAAGAAAACATGAAGTTACTGACACTCTAAAACACCTAACCTGAGACCTGTCTGAGGTGTCGGATTGGCAGGCAAGGCGCTCAGAGGCTTTAGAGGGATGAGAGTACTTATGTACCGAGAGCAGGAGCACGGAAGAGTAGAGTAACCTATAAGCTGTTCGCCAGTGACCAGGGGCTGCCCCTGGCCAATATATTATTATTATTATTATTTTAATTATTTTGTGAACGTGTGTAGACCGTGGGAACCACAACAGCCACAAGCAGGGTCACGCGTCTGTCAAACGTGCACGGATCTCCTCATATCCTCATGGCCGAGACGATCCAGCCAAATACAACTCTTTACATCAACAATCTTAACGACAAGATCAACAAAGATGAAATACGCTCCCAGCTTTTCGCGCTTTTCACTACTTATGGAAAGCTTGTCGATGTTGTCGCAACTAAGACACCAAAAATGAGAGGTCAGGCCTTTCTGGTCTTTACTGATCTCGCATCTGCCACGGCTGCACTGCGTGCATGCGATGGGATGGCTTTCTATGACAAACCTATGGTTCACTTTTTGATCATTATTTCGTCGCGTCTTGTCACTTACACTAGGTCCGTTCGTAGCGCATCTCATATGCAAAATCCAAGTCTCATGCGACTTTGCGCCGTGAAGACCCCAACTTCGTTCCCCCTAACTTTGCACATGCCTCTTCTGCGAAGCGCGTGCGAGAGGCGGAGGAGTCGGAGGCGCGCGCCAAGCGTGAGAAAGCAGGGGATGAGGATGGTGAGGAGATGGACATCGATGATGACGATGAAGCGGGCCCCCCCGCTCCAAGTACTTCTAACAGTATGTTGAATATTTTCACTGTGCTTAGTTACGGAATAATTTCACAACCTCTTGTTCATCCTGTCCATTCAGCACAAGCGCAGCCTTCCAACAAGTTATCATGTTCGAACCTTCCACAGGAGGTTACCAATGGTGTCCTCGCGGTGCTATTTCAACAGTACGTTGTGATGCGTCCATCTACCCTACAGCTTATTCAAAACATTCAGATACCGGGGTTTTCAGACGGCGCAAGTCAAGCCGTCTCCAAAACCCAACACTGCTGGCGAAAAAGTCAAAACAGCGGAAGTTGTCTTTGAGAACGCACAGCTGGCTGCGGCTGCAAGACAGATGCTTGATGGCTTCCAGCTCAAGAAAGGATGGAACATGGCGGTCACTTTTTTACCATAGGCAGGTGTTGTGGTCCGACCTTTGACACTTATGAAATCAATCACACTCCCACTATCTTTCAACTGGCCTGTCAACTGTATTCTCGTCTCGGCCTAGAAATTTGGAAATCCTACCTCACGGCTAACACTGGTGTTAGGTGCATCTGCTGTCTACTAAGTACCTTCGGATTCGAAGCCCCGACCTACCTCAATGTAAGCGGTATGCGCCACCCAATTAGAACGTAAGCTGACTATGAAACTTCGTCAGCTCAAGACTTCTGACTTGCGGCTTGTTGGAAGTAGGGGTTTGGGCTCTCTTGGCACTACGTTCTTCCAACTGAGCTTGCTCATGTGCACGCGCGGCGCATGTAATTGGGCATTACGGGACATCATTTCCGTTTTGACTGGCTTTAGTGAAAGCTATCCACGCAGCCAATCCACCTTCACTCATTGTGCCTGATACTATCCGCGGCAAATTTTCTCCCAAGTTTGATAGCGTTGAAGCTCCGCGAGGTCCCGCGGCAGCCCAGTCGCGAACATCCGTTAGCCAGCGAATATCATGGACCACACGCTCACGAAAGGGGCAAGCAACGTGACGCCGGCACATGATCGTGCTTCATTAATTTCGAAAAATAGCAGAGCTTACAACAACCTCGATGAGATAACGGATAAGCATCACTACTTACTTGTGGAGTACCGTGACTTCCGTAGCGAACTCGGGAACTGTACCGCCTCGGGTAGAGCCGCCCACAACTGTATGTCACACGCGGGGATGAGCGCAATGGCTCCAGCTGACCCTTGAGGTACATTCCGAGTCTCCGCAACGTTTCATCGCAGGAATATCAACAGCGGCTACTCACGAATTGCGTGATTCAAGCGCAATCACGACGCCTTCGACAGGCAGGTGAACAGCGAACGTAACTTCTCTATCGTATGTCCCTCGACGAAGGGGAGGAATCGGATCTTAAGAGGACATTCGACTCCGTCTGCATTGGAAAAGCCGGCTGTCACCTTTCGTTTTGCGTGTCCCACGAGGTGTAGTGCATAGGACTTTCACTCAGAGACTAATGGGAACTATTACTCACAGCATTTACAGGCCGAGGTGATTTGCGCTAATCCAATGTGCCTATGACCGGGTGACCCCTCCAGCCATCTATTTATTATTCCCCGAGCGCCGACGCTTATCAAAACTACAGCCATCTTGTGGCCTGATGAATCTGGTGTAACTATACACCCTACGGCCATCACACATATGACCTCTCCCTCGAACCCATATCTAGCCGGGGATTGATTGTGCACAACTAAAGTGGTGTAGAAGTTATATCGCCGCTGCTGTCAGGGCTTGTTTTCGGATTTTCGAAGTCCGTCACTGACGCCGCTGGCTCCACCTGACTTTGATAGCGGCCCTCGTTTGGCGCCGAGAACGGTTTCACCGCGTGTATTAGACTCTGGGGACAGAACCAGTTGCGCCTGAGAAAACGAGCCCGTAGAAGTATTGGAGGGATATATCGATTGTTCATTTCCCGCTTCCTTGGTGTCCTGGTGTCCTATCAGTTGACCGGGAACGCCATATCGAGCGCATACACCCGGGGAACGTATGGCTCTCAATTCTGTCCGGCCCCTGCTATTCGACGTTTCCCCCTGTAATCTCGGGTCAGCCGCATTGGCGACCACCGTGCGCTCTATTCATTACCTCAATTTTTGAAGCGGAGTTTGTGCTGCGCAGCCTGGCAAGGTGAGCGCCTGTTGGGAGCCAAAGTATGTTCGCCTTCTGGTTAGATACTGACGCCCCTCTTTCGAAAACCCAGGTCCGCTTCTCGTACTCCGAAAGATCCTCGCACATTTCATGACGCTCTGCCACCTACAATCGGTACACGTGCTACCCCGTCGCCGAATTACTGGCATTCGTGACTCCCGAAATTCCCGTATATTCCCTTTCTCCACTGGCCACCTGCGCGTACGCTGCTGTAGGGTTCTATCGGTATTTCTGGTGCGGACGTAACGCTCGGTGCTCCTTGTGAAGACAACCCCAACTTGGGACTGTCTTGTCGCGTCCCAACAGCTGTAGGTCTGACATTCTAGTCGTCACGTCGTTCTATCTTCACCTTTCCCAGACGCTGTGGATGTCGGGGTGTAGGATCGTCGAAAACAGATACGACTTTACGCGATGATTGTCTTCATCGGGGCTGTCTCTGCTTAGAAAACCGCATTGCAGCGAATGGTATTTAGAGGGACCGTCGTATCCCAAGACTTGACTCTCAACTCACTACGAGAACTAACAACAACACAATGGAACCTGGACCTGGTAGGTGCATGTCCTTGATATCAGCGAACTCTCTCATACATGCGCGGAACTTTAGCAGCAGATCCCGTCGTTGCTTTGAATAATATATTGCAAAGCAACCCTGGGGGCAATATCCGCAATGAGCTCAACTGGACTATGACCCAGGAAGGCCCGAACAACCAAGCCGTTCATCATGCCATCGCCAACCGTAGGTACCACTTAGTTCAATGAAATGCAAGCTAGCTAAACGCATCTTCGCTTTAGTCCGCAACGTTACTCTTGGAAGCGGCCAAGGTGTTTCTAAAGGCCTCGCGAAGCGTGCGGCAGCGGAGCAGGCCCTGGCCTATCTTAATGAGCATGGGATCCCTGAGCGTCAGGGTGGGCCCCAACCCGAGCTCTAAGGGAGAAGGAGAAAGCTTCTGGCTAGGAAATATCGAGTTTGTTGTCTGAATTGATGTGAATGATACTTCTTGCTCTGACGATGCCTGAAAACGCCCCTGCTGAGGACGGCATTCAAAGGAAAGGCAATTCGATATTACGGCTAGTAATCATCACCTCGTTGTTCGTTTTGTTCATCTCTACTCGCCACACCCACGACGCGATGATATGCTGCCCACTGACCTTCCCGGCTATACTCGCATTAATGCCTCGAGCAGGTATCGACAGCGTGGACATTGGTGCCGCCCTGATCTTCTCACAGACGCCGCTTGCTTAGAGGATGTGCTTCTCGCCCGTGCCGAGTGACTTCCTCAAAGGTGTACTGCCAGCGTCGCAGCGGGTTTATCATGGGCGGCTTGACCTAAATGAGGAACTGCGACCAACCGCCCGGGCGGCGTACCAGCGGAAAGCCGGAAGCGGGGGGGAGGAACGCCCTTCGTGAAACACCCACGAAATGCTAGTAGCCTGAGGTTACCCTGCCACCAAAGGACACCGCAAGCCAACACCGCACGAGCACCGAGCCCAACCGACAACACCGTATCTTCGCTAACATTCCGAACACTCCGCTGTGACGTCGTGCCGCGAGGCTAGCACTAGGCACCTTTGTAGATTAGGGATATAGCAGCGGACCCTCGCTTGTATCGTATATAAGGACCCACTGGGACCCTTCGCCTTGCTGTAGTACTATGAAAATCCACTTAGCCGCCTTCTCTCGGCATCACGCAAATCCCTAAGCTATGCTCATAGCATAAGCCACGTCGTGACCGTCTTCTTGTACCTCGCTCTCCGCCTCTATATCGATCAATTTATCTTTAATTAAAATCCAAAATCTGAAGTCCACGGCTTACTCGAACACGTAATCGCAAAGCCGTCTTCCCACCACGATGGTCGCGAGTCCCGCGCGACCGTCTGCCGGCCCTCGCAGCGGGGATATTCGGGGATATGCGCCTTCCTCGTCACGACCCGTTTGGCCAAGGAAGGGACCAGATAGGACATGACGACACGGTGATATGTAATTTCTCTCGCTCGCTGTCTTGTACCCACTAACGTGTGCCATGAGATACGGAGCGCTATCATATAGCAAGGGGCCTTAATAGTCAATTTGTTCTGTTAGAATCTCGTACTGTGTTATCTTCTGAACCCCGGACTATTACAGCCCCCCCGGGACCCGTGTAAGGACTAGTGCGGGATTTATCAAGCGCTACATGTCTTGCAGCGCTCGTGGCATCTGGACTGCTGGGCTCGGGGTATTGGAGAGGGGTTCAAAGTCCGCAGGTCGAGCCGCGTGTGGTGCGCAAGGCTGACGGGCGTTGGTCGACAGCATTACTCTGACTTGATTGGCGCCTGAGTTGTACCCTGTAAATCGAGGGGCCTGCAACGTTAATCTTTGTGCTTGTTTACAGATCAACCTCGCAGGCTCGGTCCGGGCATCGCTCCGTGTCCAGTAACCTATTGCATCTATCATGAAGTTGACTAGGGCGAGATCTGCGTCTCGATTCTGAGAGCCTGGAATCCCTCCCTCTTCCGTGAGCGCACGCGGGACAAATAATGAGGGAGTGCTGGGGTGTTCCTTGCCACAGCGTGGAACGTCCGGGGTTCTTTGACCGAATTGAAGTGCACGAGGTAGCCGTCCAATGGATATGCCTTTTACGGAGCTGAAAAGCGCTGAAATATCGTTGTAGGCACTTCGCAGTGTGCCCCAATTCAGTCACAGAAATCTGACCAATCAGATTTCTGGATTTACAGCGAGCGATTGAATTGGAAACACATCGTAAAATGTCCACAGCGTATATATCCAGCTCACTGCATTCCTACTAGATACAGCCTGAGGCTTAGACAGCCTGTTGCCGTTAACTTCTCTACGCCGCCGACCCGTTGTTCATTGAGAAACCGAGGGAAAATAGGTCTTCGCAACTCTGTTCGTCAGCGAGAGGAATTTAGCTGCTTGCTTTGCCTCGCGATCGGCTTCGGATAGCAAGAGCATGTGCCAGTAGCCGGCCATTCAGCCTGAGCGCAGACTCGGATTGTATAATGAGCGCTTGCTTGGACCGCAGACACGGCCCGCAGCTCGCAGTCGGCGATGCCCGCAAAAATAGCTCACCTTGTACACGGCCCGGGCACGCACGAAACTAAATCACCGGTTGGCGGTCACAACTACAGCACCCAACTACAGCACTTGACTTGCGTTTCGCCCAGTCCTGGGACCGTTCCGTCTACCTGGCAGCTTTGACAGCCGTTTTCCTTTTGCCTCATTGGCTTGATAACAAATTTGGGAAACAAGGGAACACGGCGCCGTTGACTGGAGGCAGCACTGAAACTCGAACCGGGGCCGGGGCAAAGAGTCCATGTGTTTACAGTGAGTGTCATTTCCTACAGCTAATTTGCTAATCAGACTACCGCTCAAGCAAGGAGTCGAGTACACAAGTTGTTGTCATGATTTTGTTCATATTTCTCACAGACTTCGGAATATCTCAGACGCACGAACACACAAACCCGGTTTAGGCCTTACCCTGCAATGTCTTCAAA
>JAKEYF010000341.1:0-59370 GCA_021527775.1 Lactarius sanguifluus | reverse complement strand
GCAGTCAAGACTTGATACCTTCATCTTCACAGGAACTCGCCATGGCCGCAGCTATGATTATGAACTCAAATTCTCTCCCCGTCGCCCTTCTTCAATCGCTTGCAGTCACAGTTCCCGGGCTTCAATGGGGTCAAGAGATACCCTGGACGCAATAGTTGGGCGTGCAATCACCTATCTGCTACTTTGCGGAACTATGGGGCAGTTTGTCAGTTTGTCGCTTTGCTGTTGTAACGACTCATCCCATGACGATCGTAGCTTCGCTGGAGTTATGGGGTCCATCTCCTGTCCAAGGCGGTCCCTCCGGACGAGACCGCTTCCGCTTCGCCGCTACTCGATGAGATTGGTTCATTGAGTGAGGACACTGAAGAATGTGAAGGTCCACGGCGTGATGCCGTCTTTGAAGTCTACCGTGACACTACTAGTCAGGACAACTACCTAATCACGACCCAAACTACAACTTCTCAGGGCAGACCTCGATCAGGCTATACGTCGGTCAGAACAGATATCAGGGGACCCACTCAGGCTTCCCAGTCCTTTCCCGGAACACTCCATGCTCGCCCCCCCTCGGACACCGATGGTGAAACCGCTTCGGCCTCTGATTCTTACTTGGGCCTTCTGGAAGATGACGCACCTAGACCGGCGTGGTCTCGACCTCCTCTCACGTTTGTGCAGCGAGCTGTTAGCACAGGGCGCTCGGTCTGGGGGAAAATGACCGGTTTCATGACGCCCCCCCTATGGGCATCTGTTCTGTCCCTCGTTGTTGCACTCAACCAGCCCTTGCAAGACGTGCTCGGGGTGCAACTGCGCCCCATCCGTTATGCCATCGCTCAGGCGGGCGACTGCTCAATCCCCCTTACGCTGGTCGTGCTC
The DNA here is from genome assembly GCA_021527775.1 of Lactarius sanguifluus. Lineage (NCBI taxonomy): Eukaryota > Fungi > Basidiomycota > Agaricomycetes > Russulales > Russulaceae > Lactarius > Lactarius sanguifluus. Next base: position 58,500 of record JAKEYF010000341.1, on the reverse strand, counting down.
GGCGCGTATTTTCACCGCCCCCCAGATAAGTCCGAGTTTCCCCCCTCTGAGGCAAATGGGCAGCAGCAAGCGTCGCTCGTGGGAAGATTCCGCAGATTTTTCCGTCTAGGGGGCGAAAGGGGGACCGAGACATGTACGCAACACGCGTCCGAAATAGGGGCGAGGGGAGGACCGTCTTCGTATCCATACTCGCCCGTATGGTGATCGCACCCGCATTGCTGCTTCCCCTCGTGGTGTTCGGTCAGCTCCAGGGCTACCCGCATGTGTTTCGAGAGTGCGCACCCCTCGTTGCCAATCTGTCAAACGTGCTGATATCGATATTTCACCTACAGTCCCGTTTCGTCCTAAGCCTCGTGCTTCTCTTGGCATCGCCGCCCGCATTGACTCTCGCTCAGGTAAACCTTTTAGTTTGGTGGCTCACTGTTGTCGGATGTTCATCTCTGCTCCGGCAGATCACACAATCTACGAGCGATGCTTTCGAGCGCCTCATAAGCCGCACTATTTTTTGGTCCTACTGTCTCGTCGCGCCTCCCGCAATGGTGGGATATGCATTGATCGCCATGTTGATTACGAGACTGTGAATCTCACTTGTCTTTTTCGTGTCAAATTTGATGCCGTACTATTTGTTGGGCCGACTTTGGGGTCATTCAGACTGAATTACATTCATCGTGCTAGTAAAACACCGTACAAGGCGGTACCTTCGGTTACTCGATAGAATTACACGACTCGCGTTCTCGAGCAAGCATCGTGATCGGTAGTTGCGTACTTTTCGCAAAGATCTCACGGCCCGGTCCGCTCGGAACCGGCCGGAAATTTAAACTCCGCCAAAACACCTTTTTCACCACTTATTCCAGCAACAAATTTGGCAAATATTAACTAATAGAACTGATTAAAATAACCCCTTAATTTCCAATTAAACCATCTTAATACAGCCACTCACAGACAAGTTAGAAACATCCTTCTTTATTTAAATTTTTTTATTCACTTGCAACTATGCTCAATATAGATCTAAGGATTGTGAGGGTAGCTCACATGAAGATCTCACACAACACAGAAGAGTTGGGCGCCCAACTCTTCATCTGACTAAGCACTTTGTGTGGGCTTTCAATACAAGCCTGGGTTACATTGCTGCAGACATGACCTGCTCTTCAGATAAGTGCCTACTGCATGATTGTGTAATTGGCAGATCATGATCATGATCCAGTCCCTACACATGGCTCCTTTAGCTACAAGGAGCCAGTCGCACAGCTACTGAAGTGTTGTGTTTTTTTTTTGCCACACTAACTATCATGGATTGGATCATAATTAAACTACACATTATTTATGTGCTGTAGTATTTATGCACTATTTACCTTTGTTTGCTATGATATATTTTACATTGGTTATTATAGTTTTGACTGTAAATATGAAAGAGGACAAGAAGAGAAAAGAAAGTTCAAAAAACGGAGTTTGAATCTGAGTTGCGGAAAAGCGGACCGGGCCGTGAGATCTTTGAAGTCAAAGACTGTGATCGGTCATCAGACGAATCCCTTAACCCGCCCGGGCCGTGTAACCACCCGAGTCAGTTCCGAGTCTTTGTCTCCGAGTCGTCTCGTCCTGCTAATCACCGTGGGTATGTCATTGCAAGTCAATTTATCCAGCCCGGACATCACCAAAGCATATCAAGATGTAATCAATGCACGCGGGATAGACTGGCTCATCCTCACCTATGAGAAGGCTTCTAACGATCTTAGGGTGCAGTCAACCGGTAGTGGCCTCGAAGATCTCGAAGAAGAGTTCTCTGACGGCAGGCGCGCACCCCCTTATATTTTTTCTCACTCTACATTAATTCTCACTGTCTCTCTGCAGAATCCAGTACGCATTTGCTCGCGTGACGGACCCGAATGTAAGTGCAGATCAGGCACTTCAGGACACTTGAGAGCTAATCCGTACGATCAGAGCAATCTTCCCAAGTACGTGCAAATCAACTGGTGCGGAGATGGTGTTCCAGAGGCGAAGAAGGGTCTCTTCCATACACATTCATCTGCTGTTGCCCGTTTCTTCCGCGGGACGCATGTCGTGATCAGCGCACGCAATGAGGTCCGTCACCGATTCCACTTATTCTACACATTCTAATCTGAGTGGCCCTACCACAACAAGTCTGATGTGACGCCATCTCTCATCATGTCGCGAGTCGAGTCCGCGTCTGGCGCGAAGTACTCCACACATAACGAGCAGGCCCGCAAATTCGAGCCCATCGCGCCTGTCGGCACGAACTACACCCCCGTAGGAAAAGTCGATATCGCCTCTCTACGCAGTGCACTGGCAACGCCCTCCGCGGCTCCGAAGCCCGCCGTTCCTTCTGCCCCGCGTCCTGCTGTTGTCTCCTCAACCCTCATCGGCACCGCCCGTCCGCTCCACAGGCTTCGGCAGCGCAGCCGCGGCGTCGCGCGTCCCTGAGGGCTCATGGGATGCCCCAAAGCCGACGGCCGTCGCTCTCCCTCCCTCCTCCTACGGCTCCGCGTCCTACACCGACAGTGACGTCTACGCAGCGCAATGCCCCAGTGCCAGCGCATTCCGCAACCGTCCGCTAGTTCGAATGTCCCTACAAAGCCCACTGAGGACGACCGCATCGGCCCGGTGGTAAGTCCCACGACGATTCGATCACTTCACCCATTGACCCCCCCCCCGCACAGGGCACCGCGTACACGCCCGTATCGCTCCCTGCTCCCAAGAAGCTCAAAACCCTTTCGCAGCGTTCGAACAGGCCTCCTTGGCCGCACAGTCGGCTCCTGCGCAGCGCGCTACGAGTTCTGGCGGCAAGTTAACGTGGAGCGAGCGTCAGGCGCTGGCAAAGAAGCGTGCCGAGGAGGAAGAGGCGACCAGCCGCGCCTCCGCGGCCCCGGCTGTCTCGCGGGCTGTTCCGCCGGTCTCAGTCCGCGGGTAGGTGGGGCACGGCTGCAGCCGCAGGAGGCGCCGTCGTTGGCGCTGCGACCGTGGTAGGCACCGCCAGTGCTGCTTGGGAACCCGGAGCCCGAGGAAGAGTCTGCGGTACGTACATCCCTCACCTGGATTGGATTGGGATCGAACACGAGTCTTCGCGCAGCCTCCACTCCCGCCTCCTCCGCCACCTCCAGCGATCACGCGTCCACCTGTTGCACCGGAGCCCGAAGTTGAACCAGAACCAGAGTTTGAGGCTCCGCCGCCGCCCCTCCGCCCTCCACCCCCACCTGCCTGCCCCAGCTGCACCCGTCGCCCAGGTACCCTTTCACATTGTCTCGGAAAGAAACTGATCTGACTCATGATGTACTTGTAGCTTGCGCAGCTGAGCGTGCACGAACCCGAGCCCGAGCCTGAGGAGGCATCCCCAGCCCCAGCTGCAGGTGATCAAGGCTTAACTGCAATCGCGCATTACGACTACGAGGTGTGTGCGATATAATAGCGTCATACCCGCCGTGATCTCACGCTAACTGTCATGCAGGCCGCAGAAGATAACGAAATGTCGCTCGTCGAGGGCGAGGTCGTCGTGCAGATCGTGCAGGAAGACGAAAACTGGTGGTCCGGGACCAGCGCGGACGGAACGCGTAGCGGGCTTTTCCCCGCGGCGTACGTCGCGCTCGTCGAGGCGCAAGCGGAACCCGAGCCTGAGCCCGAGCCCGAGCCCGAATTCGAGGCTCCGCCGCCGCCACCACCGCCACCGCCGCCTCCTCCGCCTCCACCAGCGGCCCCCGCCGCACCGGTTGTTCCCGCTGCGCCTGTGGAGGTACCTCCTGCAGTGGACGAAGGCATCGTTGCGATTGCGTTGTATGAGTACGTATGAGGGAGAGGGCCGATTCTTTAGGCACATGTCTGATCCCTGTCTCTTGAAGCTACGACGCGACGGAAGACAATGAGCTGTCGTTCCGCGAGAACGACCGAATCGTTGGGATTGAAGCCGTCTCGGATGATTGGTGGTCTGGCCGTGACCAGCATGGCAATGTTGGATTGTTCCCGGGTGCGTGTTTCCGTTGCCTCTCACAGTGCCCGTGACTTATGGATGGTTTTTGCTGTAGCAACGTACGTTGATATACAGCAGTGAAATGGTGTTGCGAGCTGAAGATGAGTAGACCCTGAGATCGTCGTTGTAAATAATCCACTGCTTGAGAGAAAGAATTGTTTTTTCCATTCAGTTGGAGCTTGATCCATAAAAGGATCTTGTTATATCACGCAAAGACGTCGAGTGGACTTGCATAGTCATAAAAAGATAGTGAGTAGTACTGAAAAAAGCAGACAAAATGAGTGGTGAAGCACGCGAGTGAGGATACAATCCAAGAAAACTGTAGGTTAGGGAGAACAAACAAGTCGGATATCAACCACGACGATCAAAACAAAATAGAGGACCATTGATCAAAATTAAAAGATCAGGCCACAGCAGCAGCAGTCGAACCCTCATCTTCCCGCGTGTCTTCCCACCCGTCCTCTGAACCATCATTCAAATCCAAATTGCGTCGCAGCGCACTGGACCCCACACCAGACCCGGACCCGTTTTCGGTGCCAGGAGCGGGCAGGCGTGCTGCTGCGACCCTTGAACGTAAAGGGCAAGCTGCGCCTGCGCGAGCGCGTGCCGCTCGAGCCGAAATTCAGCAGTTCACTAATGCTGCGCCTGATCTTCGCGCCCGTCGCGTGGCGGTGGTGGTGTTTCCCCGCGCCGGCGGTGGAGGAGGGCAGGTCAAGCGAGTGGCCGCGCCGCGCGATGTCCAGAGCGGACGCGGCCGTCGGCGCCGTACTAATCAACGTATCTATGGTCGTTGACAGAGACGTAGAGGTAGCACTGGCGAAGATGGAGGCTGGATCAGGGATGAAGTCCGCTGGTGCTGCTGCTGCATGCGTAGGCGTGGGAGTCTTCGGAAGGCGGAAAAGTCGGCGTCGAGGATATGGAAGGCACAACGGGGCTGGGGCTCGAAGGGCCCCGCGCCCCCTCGCGCTGTCCGGGCGTGGACGAAAGTGGGGCAGTGCCCTGAGTCGACGGGCCATTGGGGGCTTGCGCCATGTGCGCCTGCGCCGGCGGTGCCGACGCAGGGCCAGACGCCAGGAGCGGCGGGGAAAAGACGGTTCGTGATGGCTGTGTGCGGCACACGATCACTCCTGCTTGCAACGCTTATTGGCCCAAGTATTCACTCACCTGTCCGCGGCTTGGAACCCAGCGGTGTGCTCCCCTCCCCGTCATCGGTATCGACCTCGCCATCAGCATACGCGTCCTCCTCCCCTGCGGGCCGACCCTCCATCTCCAAAAATGACCCGACGACGTCCGCAGATAGCCACGGCGGCGGCGGCGCGGCGCGGTCGCGCTCCTTGCCCTTCCTGCTGCGGCTCTTGCTGCGTGCCGCCTTGCGTACGGCGTTCGCCTCGCCACGCACGACAGAGCGCGAGCGCGAGCGCACGACCGTGCCAGCACCGACAGTGATGGTCGCAGGGAGGCGGAGGCTGGCCTTGGATTTGCGCGTGCTGCGCCTACGCGCGGCGCTGACACGGCTCACCCTGGCTCGCAGAGGATGGCAGCGGGGGGGTGTCGGAAGCGGGCGTCGCGGGGGAGGGCTCGAGAGAGACGGCGAACGCCAAGGGCGGTGGTACCGCGCTACGTGGCGTGCTGTTACTGCTACCCGCACCTGGGGTACGGCCCGGACTCGGGGAAGATAGGTTGGAGCGCATCATGGTGAGCCGTGCCTGTGCAGCGACGGCTTTCCCGGTCACGTCGACGACTTGGGCACGTGAAATCGTGGTCATATCGACGCTTGCGCCGTCAAGCGCCGCGCTGCTCGCATCGTCCTCGAGAGCATTGTCATCGTCCGTCGACAGTTCCGCTGCTCTAGACGACGTATTGTCATTGATGTGCCTGAGCTGTGTGGGCGGCGGAGGTCGCTTCGGTCTTGAGTTTGTCGACCTCGGCCGCCTGCTCCTCGGCGACCTTCCACGCCTCCTCGACTTCGCTACGCAACCCATTGATATTCGTACGTGCCTTGTCGAGGTCGCGCGTGCGACGGGCATAACTGGCATTGAGTTTTCTGAGCGCGACGGCGAGTGCGCTCGCGCGGTGGGTGTCGCGGGCGGCAGCGATCTGCGTGCGGTGCGCGGCGGCGTGGAGGAGGTCCTGTGCATGGGAGTCAAGGGTGCCAAGGGTGCCGGAGAGCTGGGCAAGCAGGTCACTATCCGCGCCGGATGCTGCAAGGGCACGGAGGAGCATGTTGCGGCGGTGCGCCTCGAAGCGCCAGCGCGCCGCGGCGGTATCCCAAGAGTGCTCGATACGCGTAACATCCTCAGGAATGTTGGTTTCGATGGCGGCTTGCGGGAGTAGACGGATGAACTGCTCTTTCGCACTCTCGCGGATGGCGCTGGAGACGAGGGACTGGAGCTCAGTAGACGTGAGGGTCCAGTGGGCAGCGTCGAGGGTTAGGTGCTTGTACGGGAGGGGCTCGGGCGTGAGGTTCAGTTGTGCAGCGGGAAGAGTGAGTGGTGGTGCAGTGGCTGAGCTGACCGTTGCATGAGAAGGTTTCCGAGAAGCAGAGACAATCGGGGAAGGAGAAAGGGCTGCAAGGGGAGTAGGTGTTCCGGGTCGAGAAGTGGTAACGTCATGGTCGTGAAGATGTTGATGATTATGAGGAAGTGGTGGAGAGCATCGGGAGGAACGGGAGGTGCAGGAGGAGGAGAGTTGACTGGCTGAGGAGTCGATAAGAGCGGGACGGGTGTTGGAGAAAAAGGGTTGGTCAATTGAACATCTGATCCGTGCTCGGTCGGGGTCCATGCAGGAGGGAGCTGGAGAGGAGGGGTGTGATCCTCATTGTGATCCTCCTTCGATGGTACGAGTGTCGTCTGTTTTCGCGTCCTGGGGCCAGCAGGAAGGCGAGGACGAGCACGCGAGACGGGTGGTCGGGCGGAGGAAGTGGGAGAGATCAGCGAGGCTGACGTTGACGAGGGAGAACAATGGTTAGAATCTGGCTCGGCCTCAGACGCAGAGGTTGGTCTCGGTGCGTTCGGACTATCAGCCATGGCCGCGCTGCCCTGAGTCTACGTGTGTTGGCACCGGGTGCACCACTGTACACTCTGCTGAACGGAAATGAAATGAAAGGAAACAAAACTTATAAATTACATATTACTCGACGCCAGGTACCACTCAAACACTAGCAATCACCACCTCTTTCTCTCATCTTTAAAATATTGGCCTGAGTGCTTCAGCACCATTCGCTAAGGCTTTGTCTACCGTCCTTCTGTTAGCCCGAGTTGCCAAGGGAAAAGTGCACGTTGACTTACCTCTCTCTGCGACGTCTATTGGCAGTGCCGCTGTTTTCGCGGCAAGCTGCAGGATTGAGGCGAACAAGATCGCAAGTGAGGATAGGATGTGCAGCTTCATGTAGAATTTTTGATGAGGACCTCTGCTCGGTTACACACCCCAGCTATTTATCTCTCTTCGCATCACCTTCTCGCCCGCTCTAGCACTGATCGAAAATCTGCATTCCATGCTAAGATCTCTCCAACTATGTAGGTGTTGAATCAAATCCTTGTTTGATAAACTGCGGGAATTTGTTGACATTCGTAAGCACAATAACAAAGTTCGCAGCAGCTCCTGCTTTGTGAAGATGCAACGAACGCAATACCTTTCCGTTTCCGTTTCCTTCTTTTTTTAGCTGCATCTGGGCGCATCAGGATCAAGGAATGATCAACGGGAACGATCGTTGGGCTCTAATTGCACCACAGCGATCAACACGTCTGTCTGCGGCTCGGCTTAGTACAGGTAACGGCATCACCCACCCGCTCCCAATGACGCGGTGTGGGGGCGCTGAACCGCCAACTCGAACACTGCAACTTTACAACTGAACTCTCCCAGTCTTATCTGTGAGTGACTGGCACTATTCTCCCTTTGCGGCAGCTCTATATTTGTTTAATGGGAGGCGAGACAGGAGATATGGTGGATGCTTACCGCTAATAATAGGTACACTCCCTGGTCCCTATCAAATTTCGGTCCTTTGCATGTTGTTTCACTTTTATGATGACCAACGAGTCAGCGGCTTCACAGCCTCAAAGCTTCGAGGAAAGTTTTGGCAGCGGCTCGTCCTACGCAGCACGATGGAATTGCCACCATCTCAGCGCAGGGATCGAGACGAACTGACAGTCCGGCAGATCTCATCAATGTTCGGGTCGCCCAAGGTGTGCCCTGTTTTTTTGTTCTTTGCTTATCGAGAATTGCAGTACGTGCTGCGCCACTGCATTCAGTCGGCTGGGAATGTTATGATTGTACTGATGGCCTGACATGATACGATGATACGACGTGGAGTTGATGTACGATGGGCCCCAGCTAGCCTCACGCGGCGCAGTCGCTCACCCCCGCCGACCCCCTCGTGTTTGAAATTGGCCGAGATCAAAACTTGAACTCGGATCGTCTAATTACTGTAGGCCTGTGATGCACTGACGACATCACCTATCATACGGGGAAGGACCACCTTTCTCCCCTCGGCCCCCGTTCGCGGCACCGGCCGCCTGCCTAAATTAATATACGAATAGTCCAGACGTTGGGGAATCGCGCATGGTAGAATGGAACCACATCCGAATCCGCTCTGACGGGATTCGTGCGCCGCGGACTGCAGTGTAGCGGCTCCAGATCCCCGCGGTCATTGAACGAACTTTCGTGGTCGTATGTGTGAGCATACGTGCACACTGCCCAACGTCGACGGCTTATTCGAGACAGTCAGTTGCGCTCGTTCTTGTCCATGGCACCGATGACGCGACCTTAACATCGGCGGCACGCCCAAGTTTGAATCTTCTTGACTTCGTACGCGACTATCCACCACAGCCGTTCAAGCTGCCTTCGCCTGTTTCTGGTCGATCACTTTTTTTGTTCGCCTGAACGTAGCAAGGGATCGACAGCATATACTCGTTCTCGGAGTGGTGTATTCGAATCCTACATAAATAGTAGACGAACAAAGAAATTTCGTACAGTAATATTACTACTGTCGGTAGATACATCATCCAATACAATGGTTGAGTCCGTTGCTGGCATGCTAACATAAAATTCCAAGAGTCCATCGCGGGGCGACGCCTTCAAGTCATCGAGGGCTGCACACTGTAGATGTAGCTGCCTCCAACGGATACCATAATCTGAGAATAACAATAATAGCAACAGATAGCCAGCTGCGGTGACGGGTAACGGAAACTGTGGGTTTCAGTCGGACGGGTTCCCATGCTACGATGATAAAACTGACCATGATCTATCAGCTAGTACGAGACACTAGAATATTACGTTTTCCCTGTAGGGAGCTACTAGAGCTTCGTCTGGCGGGGTAGGTTAGTACCCAGTACGCTCGGAAAAATAAATGGGGCTCTTCGCCCTTGTGGGACGTACGGTTAGGAACCCCGGACGGGAGAGGAGTACTGGCGGGGACGGCGGGGACGGTGGGGACGGGGAGTGACTGGGCGAGCTGGAGGAACGAGAAGGCGAGGACGACGATGGAGGATGTAGTCGCGAACTTCATAGTTGTGAGATGCAAAAGTAAGTGCAGATGAGAGTGCGAGCGAGAATGCGAGTGTTTGTTTGATATTGAATGGGGCCCCAGCACGCCTATTTATTCCCCGCGGGGAGTCATTATGACGGGAAGGAAGGAACGCAACCAGAGTAGTCGGCCCTCGATCGAGATTGGCGAATCCACCGCAGCCGTTTGCAATGACGTCGACCGAACTGCAAACCCAATGAAAACATTCCTGGGTATATGGATTTAGCTTTCGGTAGTAGGGCACTGGCAATGAAACGGGTCCCACGTCATGACTCGCGCATCGCCTCTTCCTGCTCTCAAACTCCCAATTCTGCACAGTAGCAGTAGGGCGAACGGACAGGGACGGGCAGGCATCATCATGACCGCGAGATCTTGTGATCATGATGAATGACTAGATGCTGTGGGTCGTCACTACGTATGTTTCAAAGACGGGCAAGATCATTCGCGTAGCAACCTATGCACACGACACACGCTAGGTCAGAAAAGGTTTCGGATCTTGCTCAGCGGGCGCGCGAGCGCCAAGTCCAACTCTTACCTCTCACCCATCTACAACATACATCTGCACTTGTGGCCGTGGCGGTCCTTCGAACGCGTTTCCAAGTTCGTCACCGAGAGCACCTCGCTGAGTTTCGAATCTTCTGAGACCGCGGTTGCATCATACGGTCCGATACAGTAGCAGCGCTGCAGCAGCTAGCAGTGCTTATTGTTAGCGATGCTTACTGCGTGCTTCGCAGTTCCAATGAAGGGACGGAAGGGAAAGCTTGAAGAGAATCCTAACCTTCACCATTGCGGCTTCCGGTGATTGCAACGCCCATCAGTTTCGGAAACGCCCCGAGATAATCGACATCGCTTCCTAGCTACTTCCATCCACCTCTCATGACTGGTTGGATAGCTTCCGGTGTGTTGTGATTTTATGACTCGTGGTTCCACAAGGGTTGTCCTTGTGGCAGTTGGTAGTCTGACGTGTACGTGTACTTTGTGGCGTTTGACAGTTTCTCGGCCCGAGAAAAAGTGGCCACTAAGGTGTAATACGTATAATGGCGGCGCCTTTGGGTTTGCAAGTGCCAGGCCACGTATACGCAGCCTGGTTGACATGTACTGTACCCGTGGTGGTGGTATCTGGATGATCGTGGGTTCGTGGGTTTGGCCTTGGCCCGGAATCCTATCTCCGCCATATACTGTACCACATGGCCACCGGCCACGCTACCACCGGAACTAGAACTGTGATGGAGCGACCCAGGTGAGTCCATTGTGTTTGATGGCGAATTAGCCGAGTGGGGTAGTTGGCCTTGTTTCTACCATCTCCTTCAGCGGAGAAGGTCGACACGTATTCGCATCGCCGGAACCTTGGGGGAAGAATGCCATGACGGTCTCGGGTCACCGATAGGCCTGTTGTTGCTGCTCGCCGCCTCGCTCGCCGCCGCCGTGCTCGGTGCTTATTCCTGACTCGGAAGGCTCTTCTTTTGGTAAATAATGCATTTGATTGGGAAGTCCAGACTCGGTCCAGACGCTCACTGTCAGTTTAGCACAAAGGCCACCGCCCATGGAGCTTTGATGAGACGAGTACTCACTGAAGCTGAACACACGGCAGTGTTGCAACACACACTCCACTTCTTCCCGATGTTCGGACTCGTTTTGCGGATCTATTTTTGGCCTTTGCGTTGGGCCCAAGTTACTGTACGTACGATCATACGGCTACTATTACAGTATAGTATGGTTGCTGTGGTTCGCTAGATCAATCACACGCACTTCTCACACTGACACCATACATATTCCCAGGAGCATATGTTTTTGTGCTCACTCAAGCGATGCAATTACTTTCAATCCCCTCTTCGGTGGCAGTGTGCAGTACTTTCCCCCTACATCACTGCCTTTGTGGCGGCGTTTTTCAAGTTTGCAAGGGCAACCAGACATCTCACCCTAAAGGTTCATACTCTTCACCAAGCTTCCACGTGTGGATATTGTTTTCCTGTAATGTCTCTCACACGCGGCGAATACACGTCTCTTCCCCAGGACGAAGATGAGGACCACCCAACCCAAAAAGAACCAAGTCCTCAAGGTCGTAGTCAGTGCGATACCGACCACGATCCAGTATCAATACCAGCCAACCGCCCCCACGGCGATGGCGTCCGGCCACCCTCCGTCTCTTTATCGCAGCAACTCATCCGCTGGTCCCTCCTATTCATCATAACCTGCACGGTCATCGATGCCATGGCCCTAGCCTACATCGCACTCCTCTCCGCTAAATACGCGCTCTCCTCCCAAAGCAATGACTGCGCCGCAGCCGCGCCGGAGGAGGAGCCACTTGAGCTGCGCAGTTCCTACATCAACTTTGACCGCATCTACGGAGAGGGCAGCACGCTGCGCCCGGGGCCGCACGCGCCAATCGTCAATCACGTCCTTGCGCTCGCGCATGTCTCGCGCGGGCGGCCGCACGCAGTCGTCACGCGCAACCCGGGCGGGGGTATGACGATCAACGGGTACGTCCCGCTCGACGCGCGCAGACTGTGGGTCACCGACGACGTGAGTCCGCGCATACCTTCCCTTCTCTATATCGTAGCTGATCCCGCGGACTGCGGCAAGGTATCGACGGTCGTGCAATTCCGCGCCATCGATTACGGGATGGAGAATTGTTCGTTTGCGCTTGCACCTTCTGAGGGGGCAGCGGGGGTGGTCATTGAGCTGGACGTGTGGGCGCTCGCCGATGCGCCACGACGGCCAGGTCGGCGGCTGAACGCGAACCTCGACGTGCGCACACTCACCTGGGCCTCGCGGCCTGAGCGCAAGGAGCATATTGGTACGTTGAGCGTGGTTGGCGGGTCACCAGGGGAGACACGCATGTTCGCCTGCCCGTCGGGGTCGTACCATACGCTCGAGATAGCTTGTGCGACGACGCGTGGGTGCGACATAGACATCCTGGGCGTCGGGCATGGCGAATCCGGTACGTCCCCCCCTTTTTCCTAACCCTTGTCGAGTCGGCCACGTACTGACCCCGAGCCTGTTTGGCGTTTTCTTCTCACAGGGATTTACGTGAAGCAATATCAGACGTTATAAAGCGACTTTCTGCGCCGCAGATACTCTGATTACAGTGTTTGCGATGATTTTCATGTAACTGTGTACTTCTTATGAAAAATGGGGAGGGCGTTTGACAACGGACCGTATGCGTGATCGGGGTGGTGTAGTGATGGGCTAGAATAAAAACTACATTATGTTGACTAGGGATACTACCATCATCACCAGGTCGTCAGACGATAGATACTAAATCGGTTGTGATCGTGCTGCGCTGCTTTTTGATAGACGAATCCGAACCCCGCGCAAATGTGCCCGAGCGGAGCGTCGGGCCCTCCGAGTTGTCGGACGTCGTCTGTACCTCGTTACTGCTTTTTTCGCCACGCTGCGGTGGTGGTTCCGCAAAGACGATCCCCGTGCTTATCTGCTCGACAGTCTCCTTGAGCAATCCATGGCCCATTGCGACGCGCAAAATGATCATCTGTGGGGAGAGCGACTGTACAAAAAAAAAGGCCAGGAAGTCAGCGCTCTCCGGGTTGTGGAAGAAGGGAGAGCACACTCAACGCAAAAAATTCCCCAGACGTAGGAAAAGGCGATGGCGAGTGGTCCGCCCTGAGCCTCGGTGACGACGAGGCCGATGCCGAGTATTGAGAAGGGCGCGGCGGACTCGATGAGCATTGCGACGACGCTGGTGTACGTTCTGGCCGACTCGGGGGGGAGCAACCCGCGCGTGATCGCGCGCATGTGCAAGAGGCGCGCGCAGATGAGTGTCGTGACAAGTATGTTGAGGCTCACGCTTAGCGCAACCCACGGTACGCCAAAGTTGGCGGGTTTTCCGTGCAGTAGGAACGAGTTGGGGAGGGCGCTCTCAACGATAGTGATGATTACTAGGACTGCGGCGCGTAAACTATGAGCCGCGCGCGCCAAATCAGGTGCCGGCGGTGTGAGAAAACTACGCACCAGAGGAAGCTATGTATATGAGCGTTGGGAGGAGGACGATGTACCATCGTGACCCCCAAATCACATAACACCGATAGAGCTGTACATCATGTCAAATCTCCCGCTTCCATTCTTGCAGGACAGAGAAACTGAGACGTACGAGGAGCCCATCTCCCAGAATGTTCGCTGTGGCGTCCGCCGCGGATCCGAAAACATTGTACCATGCGCTTTCGGTTGCAACAAAGAAGCCGAGCGGGCCGCCCGGGTAGTTGCGCCGGTCAATCCACATGTACTGTCCCCAGAGCCCGTCAGTGACGACGGCGATGGTGACGAGCATCAGGAGCACGCCGCCGTAGGCGACGTAAAAGACACGACCCTTGCGGTAGCTCGACGAGCGGCCCCAGACGCAGTAAACCGCTGCGAAGAACGTGCAGAGCTCAATGCCTACCCACAGATGGTGAGTGCCACAAAGGAAGGGATAGAGGCTTGGAGGATAGCTCACCATAGAGGATCGCACGAAAAAAGTTGCCGACGTAGAGGGAGCGCTCTAGCGGGAGGTCGATAGGCGTCGCGGGTGAGACGTCTGCCATGTTCACGATAGTGAGAGCGCAAGAGCGAGTAGGATTCCCAGGGAATGACTGTAACAGGCCCTGCAACCGAACTGAGGTTAAAAGCAAGGGGGAGAGGGCACACGAAGATCGACGGATATAGGTATAATATACCAAGCGTGTCTGACACCCCGGGCTTCCGCGATTTCTGCGGAGAATGGCATCACACACATGGTACACAAACAAGCGCACGCGCGAAGCACGGGCGTGGTATTGGAACACGGAATAGGCGCTGGGGAAGGTGCCAGCCCGGGCCTGAGGATGCCAGGCCACTCGCTGCCTGGAAGGTTCGGAAAGTGCAGCTCCTCCTCACTGTAAGGTGCAGCACTCTGGTGTCCTGACCGAGTGGTGCTGACCGAGTGGTGCTAATAAAGGGGGCTGGCATCACGGCACAGTAGGAATCCGATGATACCACTGTAACTCGGGACTAGAAAGCTGTGTAAGGCTGGGACGCAGATAAAAGCTGAATAAAAGCTGACAATGGTGTGAAATCCCTCATTCATTCCGCTTCTTCGTTCCAGTAGTGCTGGCGCCGCTGACACTTTGTGCCGGCATCATCGATATCCCAGAGCTTCATCGCTCTTCTCCTGTCTTTCTACTTCTTCTGCGAGCCTTCTTTCTGCATGATCCATAGTTCCTCACGATTTGGGGTAGCATGATCATGTTGGCGACAACGACAGCGATGATTACAACAATGACGGAGCGACACCCACGCTACGCTGCGCTGGTGTTCGTTGCGCTGAGCGTTGCCTCGGCGACCTGGACGACCACCCTTCTCGCATCCATGCCACACGTCAAGTCCGCCGTTGGGCCTTGCGCGCCATCATATTGTAAGCCCCCGCCTTTGTCGTCGCATGCCGTTTGACGGACGTGAATACGACCACAGCGTACGAGGGCCTCGACTTTCCCGCCTCGCTCCCGCTCCCGCCTGATACGGGACAACCGCACGCCGTGGGTCTCGTCGCTGAAGAAAGCGTACACTTCGGACTTTCCGCCGACGCGCCAGAGGCGCACGAAGAATGGATGGGGTACCTCCCACCTGGCGCGGGCGTCGTGCGGCTCGGCCCGCCAACCGATGCAGGCATGAATCGCGCGTTCATAGTGGGGATGTTCCACGAGTTGCACTGCTTGCGGTACCTCCGCGACGAGTTCGCCCGCGCCACCAGTCCCGCCCGCGAGCGCGAGGGGAAGGAGCCGGCTTGGGGACACGTGCAACATTGCTTGAACTTGCTCCGGCGGGCAGCGCTCTGCGGGGCGGACACGACGCTCGAGCGTGCGGACGCAGAGCACGACGTTTTCGCACAGGGTGGGGGTGACGACGGGCCCGCAATGGGGCGCGTGGGGGCGTATCATGTGTGCCGGGACTGGGATACCGTGTATGACGAAATGGCGCGCAGTTGGATAAGGTGGTGGGAGTATGGTAAAGAGCACAATATCACTGGTGGGTGTCTCTATCGGTTTCCCGGTACTGAAGACCCTAAACGTTGATCACTCGCAGTTTTGGGGAAACCAAAAGAGAACCGCGGGTGAGGATGGGATGGTGGATTATGTACGTCTGTACATACAAATTCCGAGAACCCTGTACAGTACCGCGGTCGGATAACTTATGATCACTATAAAAGACGAAATGATGAACATCTCGTCGATGAATGATAAATCGGACTGACTTCCTCTCCTGACGCTTCGCGGTGGTGCTCCTGGTTTCGCCTAACTTCGGTATATACGTGCTCCCAATCGTTGCACACCGCGACATCTGGAAAAGGATGGGGGTCATCTGGGTTGAGGACCTGCACGAGGGTGGTATCGGCACGACAAAGGGCCATCTGACGAAGATAGTTGAAGCAGTGGCGGCTAAGCTCCGAGGGGGGAGGGGGCGTGTCCAAACCGCGAGTACTGAACAGCTCCGTGCGGATTGTATCGATGCAGCGGAGCTGGTGGAACATGGATATGGTAAATGGGTGGCGTTCGGGACCAAGGTATATCGTCCCGTTGGCTGGCACGAGCGCTCCCCACTCGAGGTCTGCGTGAAGCTGGTAGTGGACCGACTCTTCGGAGGACATCAGAACTCGGGCGGCCTTTCGTTCACCGCCGATATCCCATTGGCGAGGATCGTCGTTACCAACCAAAGCTGTTGGGCACGTCGGCGAACGATCGGAGACCGAATTACGCAACCAAACGGTGCCACAGAGCTTCAAGATGGTTAGAACGACAAGACAGGTGAATAGTATAGCTGGGGATGCTTTAACGGTGGGCGTCATGACTGACCGGTACGGGGGAGAGGCTGGGGCTTTATTAGCATTTCGAGAGCGCACGTGGGCTGGATTGATCTTTTCCATCACATTCATCACTCCGTGGTACCCAACTACTCGTAACATATGTCTCAGTTTCACGTCCGTAAACTCGAACACCCAACTCGTGCGTCCTATTCACGTAGTATGAAGATTTGTGACTCATCCTCTCCATGCATGTATCCACTGGCAGCTGCACAGCTAGATGCTGTCGTGTCCATCGCGACAAGGGCCTATGCAACCGGTGCGTATATGTCCCGTAATCATTCTTCACTGTACCAGGCCGACAGTTTGTAAATAAATACAGACATCTCCGAATACGTATATACCGGCGGCGACACGGCGCTCGCAGGTGCCCTCTGGCGCTCTATGATCAATGCCGGCGTGCACAGTGGCGTTTTGTACGTCGCATCTGCTGTCACTGTGCCGGAACCAGAGATACGGCCAGAGGCGATACACGCTATCGGGCTGTGGTTCCCCCCGGGAGAGCAGCTCTACTCGAGGTGAGCTGTGACGGATTCATCCTACCGTCTCTCTGAGACCTATTCTCATCGTGTCGCACCATGATCGTAGCCCGGAGCAGCGTGCACTCGGCTTCACGGATCTCATAGCACGAATAGCGCCAGAGTACCGGTCCTGGCTCTTGAATGACGTGAGTCTCCGCATCTGTGAGCATAGATTCCCTGAATCATCGATCATGAGCAGTTTTCTGCGAAGACCCGTGAGTTGAAGACCCGTATCTTTGGCCCGACGGTAAGTCTTCAAGTTCTCTTCCAACAAATGCTGAGTTTGTCCTTGTTCCAAACATGTTGTCAGATGGAGCGCGACACGTGGTACGCCAACTGCATTGCGACAGACCCAGCGTACCAAGGACGCGGACTGGCCAGCGCCATCATCGAACGCGTGCTCGTAGACGCCGCAGCAACGCACAGTGTCGTTGCGCTTGGAACGCAGAACGAGAAGAATGTGAGTGACTAACTGGCCTCCGATCGTTCGTTTTGGGTCTAAAAGGAGTGCTATAGGCCGCGTTCTACCAGAATCTTGGGTTTGTCGAGCGTGGCAAGCTGGACGCCAACACACCGTGGGGTACCTTTACTGGAAATGTATTTACGCACGAGCCTGGTCTGTGCCGCGAAAGAAGTGAGGCGTAGCCCTTGACTGTGTGATGCCGTACGTAGCCACTTATCGTTGGCGACGATTGCGTGCGACGGTGCTCCTGATACAGTAAATGGTGAAGCGGGGGGGGGGCCGTCGCCTAAATATTTCGGGTACCGTCGGCGCGAGATTACGCGTGGCGAGGTGTGCGTGTTTTTCCGCAGGCATAGCCCAATACTTTACTGGCCAGACGTGGTCACATTTTATGGACACCACTGGCGACTTCCAGACTGTTTGATTGGTAAAATATTTTGTCCAGGCGCATTGCGTGTCACAGGAATTTAGGAGGCGTCCTTGTTGGGATCCAGCCCGGAACGTTGCCGGAACGAACCCGGTCAATCATGACAATTATATAATCGCTAAGTACTAAGTTACCGTAGAGTAAGCTGGATAATAACCAGAACACTGCGGACTCCCACTGGCACACACTGGCAACACACGTTCTACATATTTGAGCTGCCCGCCCCACTTTATCTTAACAGTCCTTATGAAGGTGGCCCCGAGACGAGAAAGAGCCGAATCAGGAAGGTTCAGTAGCTAAGGGGGGTTGCTTCCAGTACTTATTCGGTCTCTGGTCCCTTCCGTACCCTATTAATCTCAACGGCGACCACGTCATATACTTCCCAGAGATGTCGGCCCTTGAAGTCCCTCCGCTAGCTACGAGCTCTGTGTTCATCATCCGATCTTCCATTGCCATATCTGCCTCTAGGCAGAAGGTTTGGGATACCTTGCTCGACTTTCCATCCTACGGCGAATGGTGCGAGAGTCGACACTGTACCACTGTAGTACCCGTCTGGTCTAATCTAAGTTGTTCCGGCGTACTCATAGGAACCCATTCATGTGCGTGCTTCCTCATCCGCTCCCTCCTCCCTTGACCTACTAGTACGCGAAACAGGCGCACGACAGAACTCATCAGCGAAGAGGACAAGAAGCCCCTCCTCTCCCAAATTGCTGCACCCGGTCTGCGCGTCCGTTTGCGGGTCAACATACCGCCGACGATGGACGATGTCGGCAAGAAGGCACCCGTCACCGAGCAAATATTGACGCATGTCGATAGCGGCACCTTCCGCTTCGCGTGGCGCTTCGTAACCCCCGCGCGGTGGTTGATCACCGCGGAGCGATGGCAAGTCGTGCGGGACGGTGGGCCTGGGGTGGCTGTTTACGAGACGTGGGAGTTCTACGGCGGCTTGGCCGGCTATTTGATTCGGTTTTTCATGGTCGCGAAGCTCCAGACCGCGTTTGATGCCATGTCGCGCGCGCTGAAGGAGCGAGCCGAACGTGCTAGTTGAAACAAAGGGACGTCACTGTATGTGCTCATAATTTACTTGCCAGTGGGCTGGTGCCACGTCGCACCTTCGTAGGAAATGATGATCGTTGTGTATTATGGCCAGACGCGAGCAAGCATCCGTTTTGAATTGCACTGCCAGTCTTGGAAGTCAAATGAAGTGTATCATTTGATGTTGAATCACCTTTGCGACACCAATCAGGTCACGGTGCCAATCGTGGTTGAAATGACGGTGGTTGAAATGACGGCGACCCACACCTTGGACGCAAACAGTGGCAGGGTTCTGAAAGCTTTAAACCCCATTTGCTTGTTGGCGATGATTCTCTTGAAAAACTCGGAGTACCACAAAATTAATGAGAGGTGCCCCTTAATTTTTATGGAATCATTTACTAGTACATGCGTCTTGGGGTACACGGCTTCGTGTATCACTAGACTACATGATATCCAGCATTGAATAATCGAGTCGTTGCTTCTGACATCAGAGCGGGCTTAAAAGGAAGACATATAGGTGAGTAACCAAAAAAAAGAAATCGGGTCCTGTCCCTTGCTGGTGCTATGCGGAATTGACAGTCAACTTTGTAGGTACTACTATATACCTGCCAGTGGGGGTTGTGAAGAAACGGACAAAATAATGACTAGCCTCTGATACCACGCGTCAGAGTTCCGGGCCCTTTCTAGTAGGATTGCATCAAACTCGAATTTACATCGTTGCTTGTGCCCACTAAGTACTAAGCCCCGAAGAGTTCCTTGACATGAGGATCCATGAGGACCCGGAATCAGGCATATCGATCATCGCAGACTTTGTTACGGGATAACACTTGCCAGGATAACACCTTGCTAATCATCTATCTTCAGAGAACCTAGATCTGCACGGTGGGTCAGCACTACCCATCCTAGAGGCCTTGGTAACAATCGCATTGTGATCCCCTCTGTAGAATTTAAACAGTGCCAGTCGCATCCGTCATTTTACTGGTGGAAAACTGCAGAGGAAAAAACAGTCAGACTTGGTCACAGAATACATCGGAAAGTTGTTCGGGCCGATTGAACGTTGCCGTTGCAGGGTCCGAGTCGTCTGTGGGCGATGCATGGCCTCTCATCATCATTCCGTAAATGCGGCCAGCACGTAAGGAACCAAGCGACCCAAGTTATGTTTAATTTCGGTAAAATTTGAATATGTAAAGCTATCAACGCCACGCCGCCAATTGCCCAAGTGAACTCAGGCTGTGGTTGCGCTGCGACGTTCTCTTGCATTCTCTCTCCTGTGCTTTATTGGGAACGAGCAGGAGTCTGCTGCAGGACCTCGAGTCCGTCCGAATCAAGGACCGAATTATTTGCAAGGACCGAATTATTTGACGTGACACGCCGAGGATACGTAATTTCAGATAAGCCCTTAGATAAGCCACTTGTATTTTCCTCGTGGTGCTATTGTTCGCGTTCGTGACACTGACACCTGTGACATGCTTCCTGTGCAATGTGGCAATGTAACTGAATACAATGTGGCAAGGCAAGGACAATATCACTGGCACTGACTCGGACACTGCTATTGTTATCCTTCTCGGGCTCTCGTGATTCTAGTCTTTGTATTCGGGCTACTCATAAACCGGGCATGACCTGTCTTAGGTTATTACTCCTTCCCTCCAAATCTCTCTCTCAGACCTTGCCCACACCCCTCGTATAACGACTCTACAGCTCCGCTGTCCAAGTAATTGCTGACTCGTCAGGTATCTTGCTTGTCTTGGTTGGTGGCGTCCCTGATCGAAGTATGTCTCTGCCGCCACTGACTACTGTACTGTTTCAGTAGTTGCTTCCTCCCAATTGTATCTTTTCATCTCCGCGTCTCTTGATCTCTTGTAACGGTCAGCTCCCTACGTTTCTCATTGGCCTTCTTTCCCGTTCCTGACACCGACCTTAGCCCATCGTCCACCCTATTGGCGAGCCGACAGCTTTGCTATAATAGTGCCCAAATGTCTACCCATGCCGCCTTTGCTTTCCCCCCCGAAACATCATCCCACTTCGCCTACGATTTTCTTGCCTACCCTCCCTCGCCGCGTACCCGACCCGTAGAGCTGCCGCCAACGCCCACTGTACGAGCTAAAGTCCGCCACGTTTCCCGCCGCCGCTCAAGCACGATATCTACCATCTCTTCTTGGGCGACACAACTTCTACCAGGTTCGCACGTGTACGCGCCCGTGAGCCCTTCCACACCCACACCCGTCTCGCGCCGTCCTTCCCTATTTCGCCCCCCGTGTTCCGCACGCCGTCTTTCTGCGACCTTTCTTTCCTTCATCGACACTCCTACGCATACGCACAAGCACACGCCCGATCTACGCACGCCAGATTACGCCCCCGCTGTTGTTCCGCTGCCAGTCACGCCCCGCACCGCCGCACCACGCCTGCAATCCACCTTCCCCTCCAAAAGGGATAACGATTACCACGCCGACATGAAGTTTACCCTCGCCTTGCCGCGCCAGCGCGAAGGCTCGTTTTCCGCGTCCCCTCTCCCGCCTACCCCGTCAAAGAAAAAGATGCTCATGCGTTTCCTGCGCCCGGGCCCACGCCCTCGCTCCGTCACGAAAACCCCGGGCCACCGGCAGGTCTCGTGTAAAATGCGGCCGCAGTCTCCTCCCCCTTCCCCAACCACCACCGCCGCCTTCCGCATCGCGCACCGAAAGCGCATTCAGTACGCGCGGCATGGCGCGCTCCCGCTCCCGCTCGAATCCGAGGTAGAATTGATGCAGTTCACGGACGGCGGATCGCGCGCAAACGCCATCGCTCGCCTTGGCGCTGGCGCTTACACCGACGCCGCGGGCATCGTTTACGCGGACGAAGCCGAGGCGGGGGAGTGTCTCCCGCTCCTGCTTGCACCGGACAGCACGGATGACAGCCATTCTGCCATAGAGGACGTGTTCGTGTTCGCATCGTCTGCGCCATCCTCCCCGGTGGCGCCGTTCACGCCTCCGACACCGGTCTCTGCCGCGACCCTACCCCCACGCACGCCCACGTCTGCAGAGGTGCGAGCCATCGCCTCCTCCCCCCGCGCGTTACTATCGATTCCTGCCCGCGCCTGCTCCGGTCTCAGTGGAGATGCTGGCGCATCAGCATACATGCACGTCACGTTTGACCCTCCTTCCCCGTCACCAGTACGGGGCAGGGCGCAAAGGAGACGGCCGCCGCCTCTTGTGCTGCCTCAACCTGCGCCGACTGGCCTGCGTCCCGCGAGTATGATAGGGTTCGATGATTCGTTTATGCCCGGTTGCGTCGCGGTCAGTGAGGCTTCTGCGGTGAGGGATACCGAGATGGGATTCCGCGGGCTGTTGAGGGCCACGCGTAGAGAATAACGGAAAAGTTTCGAATGATGGTTAAAATTATTCACGTTCTGAAATCTTATGTCTTGTCTTACGCTTGCAAATGTTAACGCCAATCGCTGTATCCTTATTACTGTACTGTATTTCACCGCTATTGTAATTGCTCCCGACCACTGTTGTTAAATTATACCCCCACATAACACACCACATCGTATTTTTGCCGTACGTTAGCGACGAGAACATGAAACCGCCCGTATTTCCCTCTATTTATTACAGCAATTAATTGCAATCTTCACTTCTTCCGCAAATCAAGATAAATCCAAACAACCTACAGGCAGATTCCCACTCACCTACGCACATCTAAATCAGCGCGCCCCTTCCCCTTCCCCTGATAGCAGTAGCGATCAGTCCTCGTGGAAGACCACGCGAGTGCCCCGCCCCTCCGCGCGCAAGGAACCCGGCTCTGGGCGGCGGGGGTACAAAGCCACCCCTCCCCCTGCCTATTCCCCTGCCCGTACCGGCCCCGCCACCTCCGCCTGCTCTACCCCTCCCGCGCCGCCCACGTACCGATGGGGGCTTATCTGAGGCAACAACTCCGTCCTGCTCCATGGCGTCCGAATCTTCCACACCCTTGTCGTCATCGTTTCCTACGCTCGCTCCTCCTACCGCTGCGGTGGTGGGAACCTGCGGTTGCTGAAGCGGTTGGGTCGGATGCGACACGTGACCCACGTGGCGCGCGACGGGCCGTCCGTTGCGCGTCGCGAGCCCGGCCCTACCCCGCGAGGAACCGCCGCGGCCGAAACGGACCGAGGAGGGGACAAGGCCGAGGGCGGACACCTCCCGGGTGAGCGCATCCACGGCATCGTCACCCCCGTCGCCTTCGCTTGTCTTCCCTGTTTCTGGGTTCTGGTCTCCGTTAACAGCGGCGGAAGCGGTCGCAGAAGCAGCTGGTTCGACTCCCTCCGGATCGTTATGGTCGTCATCGGGACCATCAGAATCATCCGAGTGTAGAGTCGACGACGGTGGCAAAGACGCGCTGTCGTCTTCGTCTTCGTCCTCGTCCTCGTCATTATTATCGCGCGGGCGCCACTGCCCGCGGAGCAGACTGGCACCTTCGCCCCAGCGGCGGAGTAAGCCACCGATGCCTTTGTTGGTGATGGCAAAGAAGTATTCCTTTGGGTATGCATGCACGGAAATGAGGTGCAGTCTCCTAGCTTTTGGGTTCGCAAACACGCGAGGACAAGAGGATAGATGACATGCGAACTTTGATGTCCGGCGGGATAGGTACGGGTGTTAGTACGGCAACGTGAGGAAGCGGGGAGATACTCACGATCTTGTCTCCGCGTTCTCTGTGGAGCGCAGCCAGTGGGTCGTGGCATTCTGTGAGGTGCTGAAGAAGGTGCGAGTCAGTGAATCGAATTGAGGGACAGGCGTACACGGGCGCACGAGCTCGAGAAGATGCGCATCAGGGAATACACAACCACAACCTGGTGAAGAACAGACGTGGGCGTGGTAGGCCGCATAGTGTGCTTCGAGGGCACGCGTGTCTGACAACGGTGTCGGGCGATTGGGCGGATTACATGTTGGTGGCAAGGTGCACAACAGCGGTGATCGCATAGGTGCGCTTACTCTCAGTGCTTTGGGTGTTCCAGCCGGTGATGATGTTCGAGATGGCGAAGGTGTGTGCTGCCTTTTTATGGAGGACATTATCAAAGTCGTCGTACTTAGCTTAGGTAGCCCTGGGGTCCGAGAGTGACCAATAAACCCTAACCACAAGCATTGCTGTTGCCCTTCACAGCTTCACACCTAGCGTCCACCACGGCAACCGGTTACAGTGATAGCTAGCCCAACGCTCCACGTACCCCCGCTCTGGTATTCTCCCCCTTCTCATTCCAGGTCGATATCCTGATACCCATCGAAGTAGGCCGTTACTCCTACCTTCATAAGAAGCTTCCTCTCCACGAATCCCTTGTCATCTTCAGAGCCCTCTTAGGACCGTGCTTCCATCTGAGGGGTTTCTGCCTTATCCTAGAGTGTATATACCGACCAGCGCTTCTTATTTGTCCGCGTTCGCTTTATTCTCCATCCTGACTCGAACCAGCAACCCAACAATGGCGTCACCCTCCTTTGACCTTCCGAGTCTTGGCAACACCTCCTCATCATACAAACCCGAGGCAACCCCCGACTTCCCGGCCGAACCCTCACACCTCTACATGCCGGTGATGCGTCCTCCCACCCCAGCTCCATCTCCACGCCCTGTCTCGCCATTACAGAGTGCCATCTCCCTCGCCTCCTCACTTTCCCCACCTGTCACATCTCCTCTCCAAACCTTCCTTAATGAGTTTCAGACTCTAAATCCCATGACTCGGCAAGAATACCTAGCCGCCATACTTACCCACTGCAACTCCCGCGAACTCTTTTTCATTTCTACCCGAATTGCACCGCTCCTCAAGCGCGACTTTCTCGCAGACCTACCCACAGAGCTCGCCCTTCACATCCTCAATTTCGTCGATCACCCACGCACCCTTACACGCATTGCATGTGTCTCGCGCAAGTGGTACGCCTTGGTGCAGGACGAGCAGTCTTGGCGAGGTCTTGCAAGCGCATATCACTTCGATCTTGCGTTGCAGGGCCAGAGAGAGCCGGATGCTGAAGAGAGCGATGCCATGGGCATCACTCATTCCAACTTACCACACGTACTGACGCTTCCCCGCCTTCCACGATCGCCATACGCCCTCCAGCAAACACAAAGCTCACAAGCACTCTTCAAATATGCCTGGTCGACCCGTACGCTTACTACTTCTCCTGAGCATATGGTGCGTGACTAATGCAGCTCGGCAGTGGTCAATTGGAAGCGCGGTGGCCGGTGCTTGCGCTCGCATCGCATCCCCGTGCTCGACCCCGACAGCGGCGTGGTCACCTCTGTCGCACTCGACGCCGATTGGCTCGTTGCCGGACTTGCCAATCACCGTATCCACGTCTTCTCCACGCACACCGGCTCGCTCGTACGCACGCTCGTTGGGCACGAGCTGGGTGTCTGGGCCGTCGACCTCGTCTCACACGGCGGCGCGCTCGATCCTTCCCATCCCCCCCCTCCTTCGTCCAACCTCGGCTCGGTGATGGCCGGGAGTGGAGTGCCCGAGGTATCTGACGGCCCCGCCTTGCTGTTACACAACCGTGCGCCAGCCGGCACCCAGGTAGTCGACCCACATGGACTCGACCATCTTCTGCCGCCGTCTATGCGTGCCGCCCTGGCGCTGGACGCACGATATCCCCCGATTGTACCGGCACATATGCAAGAAAGTAGCTCTAGCTGGGCAGAGAGCGCGCACAGCGACGTAGCCGGTGCTACGCGTGGGTGGGGCCAACCAGGCGCGCTCGTAGTCAGCGGCGGATGCGACAAGGACGTGCGGGTGTGGGACGTGCGGACAGGGTAACATCCTTCTTCCTCGCATGGTGACCTTTCTCTGATCGACGACTGGGGACCTGGGGGGATTGGTTGTTCAGGCTCACACTGTACGTCCTTCGCGGACACACTTCGACCGTGCGATGTCTCAAGGTGCTACACAACCGACCTGTCGCGGTGAGTGGCTCACGCGATGGCACCTTGCGCGTATGGGATGTGCAGCGGGGGCGGATGCTGCGCGTTCTCGCTGGGCATGCAGGGAGTGTGCGCTCTCTTGACGTGTGCGGTAATCGGGTCGTCAGCGGGAGCTATGATTGCACTTGCAGAGTACGTTGAATCAACGTTTCCTTCCATATCACCATTACATCTCTATTTTGACGGCACTGATTGGCGAATCAAGCTCTGGAATATCGACACAGGCGAGTGTCTGCAGGTTTTCCGCGGACATTTCAACCAGATATACACGGTTGCGTTTGACGGCAAGATCGTTGCATCCGGGGGGTTAGACACAACAGTGCGTGTGTGGGACGCTCATACAGGGTAACCAACCTCCCTCTCCCTCTTACCTATTCTAACCTCTTGTTCATATCTCACAGACACTGCACCGCGATGCTCCAGGGTCATACCGCGCTGGTGTGCTCGCTGCAGCTGACGCCGCACAGTCTCGTCACGGGCGGGGCCGATGGGCGGGTGCTTGCGTTCGCATTACCGGACCTACGCGTACACACGCGAATCGCGGCGCACGACTCGTCTGTCACCTCCCTGCAGTTCGACGAGCAGTTCCTCGTCACTGGCGGGAATGACGGTCGCGTGCGCCTCTTCGACGTCGGCTCGGGCGCGTACCTCCGCGACATCACCGCGCCGAGCGAAACCGTGTGGAAGGTTGTTTTCAGACGTGAGGTATGCGCGGTCCTCTGTCGGCGTGCAGGCAAAACGACGGTCGAGATCTGGAGCTTTAGACCGCGCGAGCAGACCGGGGAAGGCAGGCGCGTCACAGTGAGGTAAGGCGTGATATTTGGGGTTCAGATATGTCGCAAATACTTGCGGGCGAGTGTGAGTGAGTTTCTATGAGTTGTGTGATTGTACTCTATATGCATGGACGGAAATAGTTATAGTTTTCGTGCAATTTGTAGTACTGTACTATATACTATTTACTTTGAGGTGAACCACCCCGAAACGATCAATCTCAAAACGAATCCGATCCAAGATCTCGCTCGTCTGCCCTGCACGCTCCGCCGTATCCAATGCCAAGACAGTGGTTCCTCCTTGGGTTACTTGGAACGACTAGCGTTGATACACTATCACTCGGAGGAAACAACCTGAGCTCAGAGCAGCAGCAAATTACCCGCAAAATACGGCAGACGCAAGGCAGACCACGAGATTCAGACACCTCAATAGTCCCGCTCCCTCTCCGCTCAATCACCCCATGATTGACCATCACGGCGGCAGTTTCGCGCTCTGATATCGATGGAAAGAATATAATCCCTGTTCGTGAAGTTCCTTTACGATGTTGAAAAGGAGGTGACAGCGGAACAGAAAAGAGACGTGGGGCTCATCCGGCCCGGGACATGAAAACACTCGTTACACTTCAGATTTGTTGACGAACCGAGCAGCGGGTCCAAGGCTTTTCTAGTAGCCCTCAAGATGTTGGCACTGAACGCGACTCAGTCGCCGCACACCCATACAGTACAGTACCAGTGCTTGCAATAGTTACTGAAAGTAAGCGAGGTACTGTAGCCGACATTTTGTTAACCGAGCTACTGTAACTAACTCATTGGTGAGACAAAAAAGAGTTGATCATCGCGAGGCCTGAAAGGGCATCATAATTCGTGTCAGTGAACGTACCGTAAAGCGGTGGTGTGATACCACCAGAACATGACGCGACACCATCCGAGCCATGGCCACCATGTACTGGGCCATCGCCCGCGTTTTCTCTAGGAGCTCGGGCATGGAGGCTAACTTACACTTGACCGGTAGTCCATTTACAGCGGTTTTCATATCGATAGAGCGCTTTCCCAAAAAGCGTTGATTAGGCGGGGTGAGCGGTAATGTTGCCGCGAGTTAGAGTCCACACCGGTGTCAACTCTAACTCGGACCGAACTTTTGAAACTCGGACCGACTTGAACGCTCGAGTTCACACCGGTGCAACTCGGGAGTTGTCTCCAAAAATGCCCTGTAGATTTTTCCTTTGTCGTGTACTCAGTCTATCCCTATCCCTCTACCAAAAAACATTATTGTGTAGTCTCTGTATAATACTGGTGAACAAATAGTCAAATACACGGTGATCAATGAAGACTCAGAGCCCAGCAAGTGAACGATAGCATGCACCTTGCCGTGCACTCTCTTTCTTGACCGTCAATGAGCAGCTTTTGCTCTTGCCTCAATCCGCAAAGCTGTCAATGCCGTGCTTCACAACCTCAGGCTGTACCCCAGCAGGGCAACTATCCCTCAGGGTACTATCCATGATCGTCCTCTTCGTTTCAGACACCATCCCGGGTTCACACAGCGATGCCTTTGGGTCATTCACCCTTCTCTCCTCGCTCAAGGGGTCCACTTGCACAGTACCCCTACACTGGTACACACAACTCTTACTATAACCCCCTTGCTAATACTTTTCACGATAATCATCATTCCTGAACAAGTTCCTGAATTGCTAATATGTACACTACATATCCATCATCACCCCATCGTAATATACCAAATCTAACACCCACCCGCACCTGAGAGCCTCAGCAACCCCAGCAACAGATCCCTGGCCAACTACTTCCCCTCCCCCCAGTTGTTCCAGATGTGCATCTACCCTCTGTTCCGACTAGGACTGCCAAGCGGAAAGCTGGTACTACTGTACCTGGGCCAAAGCCAGTTGCACATGCAAAGCGCCCTCGCGTTCCAGCATCACTGGATACTGGGCCTGTAGCTGCTGGATGTGGGGTTGGTCCACCCGCTTCTAGTAGTAATGATGACCCGGCACCCACAACGACCTCGTCAGTGTTGTCACTGATCCTTCCAGCTGTGGGTCCCTCCATTCCGATATCTACCTCATCAACCTCTCTCCCCACTGCATCCTACTTGTCTCTTTCCCAAAACCGAAGGCTCACGACAAAGCAACACTCTGCAACAGACTGCTGGTACTTTGTATGTGCTGCCAAATCTGACATGCGACCTCCGGGTCTACCATCTGCAAGCAGTCCGCCCCTCATGGAGAAGCCCCATACGTCTCATGTGAGCTGCAAACTATGCCAGTAAGTCATTTACAATTCTTGGGGTGTGTGATACTGATGATATTTTCCAGTGAATGGAAATGTTGGAAGAATGGGGATGGCATTGTCACAACTATTCGGAAACACCTCAAGGGTGTCCATCCCGAGGAGTACAAGCGTGTGTGCAAATTACTCAACCTCAAGCACTCAGACAAACCCATTGATGCGATGACCAAAACACCTGCCGGGAATGAGCCATTCAATCTCAAGGAGTGGTTGGGGCGTCTCGTAAAATGGATTGTAGCTGATGATCAGGTATTTTTTAACTCGTTTCTGTATTGCCCATACAATTTCTAATAGCCAATTTAGTCTATCAACATTGTTGAATGTCCTGAATTTCGTGATTTCATCGTCTATGGCCATTGCAACATCAACGAGAAAGATCTTCCTCACCGTACGAAACTTACCGAGCTCGTCTTTGCAGCTTACGAGCAAGAGCACCAGCACTTGAAAGTGTGTTATCAGGTTGGTTTCTATTTGTTACTTGCGTTTCCGGTATTAATATGGACCATAGAAGTCTCTGGGTCGTGTATCTTTCTCGTCGGACCTTTGGAGTGATCCGAACCTGGTTTCGTTCATGGCCCTCACCTCCCACTTTCTCTCGCACGATAGCTCGGGCCACCTCCACTTAGACAATCGACTCCTCGCATTTCGAGTTGTTGATGGCAAACACGATGGAAACAATATTGCCAAGATCATATTTGACATACTCAAGGAGGCCCATTTACTTGGGAAGGTGAGGCTATGTGTTCATCAGTTTTGAGTCACGCTTTACACCATCTCATCTTACTTGGCAGCTTGGCCAGTTCACATTGGACAACGCATCAAATTGCGACACTTTAATGGAATGGCTTGAGTCGTATCTACAAAAAGAAGGAATTCCGTTTGACAGAATAGGTAATCGCATCTGGTATGTATTACTGAGGCTTCACTCCGGCACTGGCATTATGACCCACCGACCATGTCTATTCAGATGCTTTCCTCACATCGTCAACATTGCTGTCCAGACTATGCTGAAAGAGATGAAGGAAAATCCTTTCTACCCGGTGTCAGAATGTGGTGCTGATATTCCAGCTGACGAGCTTGATAGCTATGCTCAAGCGCTCAACTCCGATCCTGTGGGCCAAACACAAGGGATTGTAGGTGTCTGCCGTGCATCTGGGGGTCGTCGTAAGGAGCTCAAGTGTGCTATTGAGGACGGCAACAAGTCAAATACGTGGGGTGAGATAATTAGGGTAGTCCAGCTACTTCGTGATTGTGAGACGCGATGGTCATCCACATACAATATGATTGACCGCACAATGGAGCTTTATCCGGTAAGCTTTTCTTCATTATCCGAGACTTCCGAGTCACTGACTTGTATCTATGTAGCCAATACAAAACTTCCTACAACAACCCTCCATGGCTGAGCATACACACCGCCTCTTCACAAGCAAACAATACGAAGTCTTAGGACATATCCATCAAATACTCCAGATCCCTCATTGGGCTCAAGAGCTGCTTGCAGCTGAGAAAACACCTACTCTTGCTATGGCCCTGCCCGTTTACGAAAAGCTCGTTGAGCTATGGAAATCCCTTGCACTTGCCATCCCCGAAATGTCACATTATATTGGCCTTGGTGTCGCAAAAATTATGGAATATGTTTCAAAGGGCCGTCGCAACAAAATTTATGCTCTAGCGATGAGTGCGTTTACTGGGCTGGCTATGATACTAATACATTGCTGACACATTGTTTATCTAGTTCTCAACCCCCGAACAAAGTTCCAGTGGATGGAGCAGCAGTGGGAGCTGAAAGAGTGCGTTGCAGCGGAAATTTGGCTTGAAGAAGCGGTGCGTATTTCGAATAGCTCATCATATCGTTAGTGTTGAGATCGCTGGCAGATGCTGCTCTACTCCCGCTCCACACGCCTGGAAGAGAGGGCAACGCAACGAAGACGTCTAGGTTCTCGTCTACCTCGGCTGAACATGGTGACATCAGCTAGCCACGCACAGGCCAGAGGATTTGCAGGCCTTTCAAGCTTGTCCACTGTCCGTCGCACTGCCTCCCTCCCCTCCACCTCAAATCCATCAAGTCGTTCGTCGTCTCCCTACATGAGCACACCATTGTCTACAGCATCCACCCCTCCATCAATTCCCACTCACGCAGCTGGGCAAATGGCTGATCAAGAAGTTGAGGACGCTGCCCGAGACCTCACTGCTGTAAAGAGTGAGATCTATCGTTGGAAACAGGCACCGCTGCGCACGATGGAGGAGAAATTCGATCTTGTTTGCTTTTGGGAGGTAAGTCCTCCTCCTGTTCGCACATTGCCAGTGATGACTGACGAATCGTGTCGATAGGCAATCGAGGCAGATTTTCCACTCATGTTTAAAGTTGCCGTCGATGTTTTGCCTGTTCAGGCGTCGTCCGTCTCCTGCGAACGCATTTTTTCATCAAGCAAGGAGACTTGTGCCCTGCATTGGAACCTCCTCTCGCCCGCACTGCTTGAAGTTCTTCAAGTCTTGAAGCACGTGTACAGGCAAGGTCACCTCGATTTTACATCTGGTCTGGTTGCAAGTGAAGAGGACTACTCTGTCGAGTGCGCAACAGAGGCAGCAATTAATGAGCTCATTTCTCTCGGGAAAACTGATGAACTTCTGGATTTTTTGCGCAGCATAGATGAGCCCGATGGTAGTACCTAGGTTACAGCACATATATACTCGAGTACAAGGTGTTCCGTCTTAGAACGCTGGGTGAAAGGGATGTGGGAACCTTCAGAATTGAAGGCTTCCCATTGGTTCCTGTTTGTACCTGAACTTCCGAGTTGCACCGGTGTGAACTCCCGAGTTAGAGTTGGCGATGAGTTGCCGACTCGACTTGGACCGCATCAACTCGCGGCAACACTAGTGAGCGGGCAATGAAGATAACTAATTAACCAAGATCAGATCGGAAAAAAATAAGACCTACTGACTTATTTCTCATACTGCCCTCCATCTCATGGGGCGTCAATTTATGTCTCAAGAAATCAAGGAGAGAGCAGCGGAATTAGATGTGGCTGATGGAATGTTGGATGCAACAATCCGAGACTGTTCAGGGACCAGCCAATGTACCCGGAGCCTGAGGCGACTAAGGCAGTAAGGCAGAAAGACAAGCAGAAAGACCAACTGCATGTCTTT
Organism: Lactarius sanguifluus; assembly: GCA_021527775.1. Lineage (NCBI taxonomy): Eukaryota > Fungi > Basidiomycota > Agaricomycetes > Russulales > Russulaceae > Lactarius > Lactarius sanguifluus. Next base: position 26,595 of record JAKEYF010000341.1, on the reverse strand, counting down.
CCGTCTTCAAGCACTAGCAGTTTCAAATGTGCTCAAGCAACTTCATATTGTCATCCAACTGCTGCTCTTTCTATTACAGTAATGCGCCCAATGCCACTGCATCGCTCTGGTGAACCAGACTTTCCTGCGCTTCGGCCGATTTGGGCTTTTACACTTCTCTACCTTTTGCGACGTTGCTCCCTGGCCTTCACTCCATCTTTAGATCTATATCTTGGCTTTTCTATACATACACACTTCCTATATCTACCTCCGAACCCAAGTTGATCTCAGTGCACTTCTCTCTCGGGCTTCTTTCTAGCTCTTTGTGTACTTGCTCCCTCATTCTCCCCAGCGTGCTGCACCTTCGCGCGCCCTTAGCAACTTTGGACAGACACATCCCCGATCCAAGTGGGCCACTGTACGAAGTTACGAGCCATGCATAGGCCTGCACGAATGGCAACGCAGCTTCGAGCCTCCATCAACCCAAGGCAGCTCGGGCTGTTTGGGCAGTGTCCCGATGTGTAACCCAGCTTGTCACTGTCTGCAAGCTGTTTCATCCGATGCCTTAGGGATTACCATCCCTTTGAGGGAAACATGTCAATGCGTATATACTCTAGAAGCTATAATCGTTTTTTAGTCATTTTTCCAGTATATTATTATTATTTCAAAAGTATTTCAAAACAAACAGGTAAGCCAGTGGTAAGCACCAGTAAGCCTCGATACGGGGCTTCCCGAAACCCCGCCTAATCAACGCTTTTTGGGAAAGCGCTCTATCGATATGAAAACCGCTGTAAGGCAAGTGCCGTGTTGAAGATAACCCCGATTACTCTGCAATAGGCCGAATTGCACACGTTTTCCCAAGTTTGGAAACAAAAATTGGCATAATTGCGCTAGCCTACAGTTACGCTACTGCCGAGCTCACTTGCGTTGCAATTGCAAACGCTGTAGGACATTTAAAATATCACCGACTTCTAGAGCTCGTAACATTGCGTCCGACTTGGAGCTGTGCTGTCCCTCCTCGCTCCTTCTTCTCCCCGCTCTCTTTCTTTCAAGTTCACAGATTGAGCCTCTTTTTTCGGAGTTCCAACGACATGTGACCATCATGCATAGAATTGCTCGCCTCCGAGTCCGTGACGCTCCGTCAACCTCGCGTTGCTCCTCCCGATTACCACCTCAGCCGCCCCTCTAGGTCTGGAAAAGCGCAGCGGCAACGATCAGGATATGATACCCGTGTCCGCGCAAGAAATTTCTTCTAAATTTGTGCTGCCGGCGCGTTTTGCACAGATCGCTTATTACCCGAGCGACCTCCTCCAGGCATGGGGGTGCAGTAACCCGTGCAAGGCGCTTGGGTTGGGTAGTTTCACCCCCCTTACCGTCGGGGGCGGTGCGTTTTCCCTTCGCAACTACTGCTTACGTTCACCGATAAGTATTCGTTCTGCGATAATATGGTGGCAAGATCCCTCACTGTAAGCTTTGCTCGTGGGACAAGCGAATGGATCATGGGGACTTGTACTGGTAGTGATCCCACAGTTTTTGCCGGACACGACAATCAGACCCAAAATATCGTTGTCGCGCATCAGGGCACCGACTCAACGAAGGCTTTGCGTGCACACAGGGCCGCACCGCCGATACCATTCTCTCTACAGTCAAGCCAGGGCTGCAGAACACGATATTCCGGAACGTCCTCGTCACAGGACACAGCCTTGGCCGGTGGTTGCGGTCTTGGACACTCTCATGCTCGCCAGCATCTTGACCCAACCATCTCTATCAACACAATTGTATTCGCTCCACCGCGCGTTTGCCAATCTCATCGACTCAGAGGTACGCTCGCCGGAGTGAGAATGGGCAGACAGTATTGTCCGTTAAGAGGAACTTGAGCGCGAACGGGCAACCTCTTGTAGTAATCGTCCGAGGCTCTGTGACAAGGACAGACTATGACTGGCCGCCAATGTATTTCTATATCTCTTTCACGTGTTGAGCTAATGGTACTTACCTTGAAACTGTAATTTTATTGTCCAGTTGAGTGTGGGTGGTGTTGCACCATGTCACAATAAGTCAATGTCCCGTCAGAACGCCGCGTACATTTGGTCCCGTCCAATATCCGACGGGCGTATGGAGCGTCGGAAATTGCTGCCTCATTCTTTCCCTTCCATGGACCTTGCCGTTTATATTAGTCCACCCACGGAAACCTCACACCCGAGACCTCCCCCGAAAAAATCTCATGTGACAGACATGGGACTGTTTTACTGTTATACTGTAAATAGAACGGAGCTTGAGTCCATTCTTACACCATCTGGGAGCATACTCGGCACAGCGAACAACTTTGGATTATCAAATTCGCATTCGCATCATGGCAGAACATCAGTAAGACAACGGACACACGGTTCAGTTAGTTTGGCGGAGCAGCATCATTTCGAATTAGCTGCATTTTTTTGGATACATTGGGTTAGATCCTTGGTTAGATCAATAAAATCGACGCCCGATTATCAAAGCATATGAGCGGAGACTGAGAGCGCTATCATAGTTGAACCAGTAGCGATTCAGACGAAGTGTCAATGTACACTGAGGCTTCGTCGAATGACTTGCTGAGGCGAGCATGTAGTAGCATGGTGAACTCAAGGGTGAACTTATTATGATGCTATAGCGACTCATTGGACCAAGCATTGGACAGATTTCTAGTAGAGGCTGCGGATTCGATGCGGCTCGGTCATTCCGACAGCAGTGTCTAGAAGCCTGAGTTCGCTTTCCCTTCTTCAATTTACTGTGACCGGAGATAAGCGGCCATCGGAGAAATGTCATCAGGCTTACTTGACTGACCATTGGTCTAGGGCGAGAGGATTGATCGTGTTCAGAGTCGTCCCACAAGCTGTGAACCAAAACCCCAGTCTAGGCACAACTGCTTGCGACCATCATCGGATGGGTCGAGTCCTGGTTTCATAGTGATCGCGGGCCAGTATGTCGAAGAAGACCTCGGAAGTTGGTCTCGATGGGGCGAAGACGGCGCGGAACGAGTTTCAGTTCGGACAGTTCCCAGCCTGATGCACCAGTACCGAGTGTATATTCCTACGCAAGGTCAGTGTACACACGTGTCGGACCTTGTACCGTACTATGATAAAGTCGTCATGTTATAACTTGTATACGGCGGGATGAATTGATCGTGCAAATGAGCTTTCCCTGGGTCTGCGTGCCAGTGGGCCCAGCGCGGTATTATGCACCCGGAATGTCCGATCAAACCAGCCAGTAACATGTAACACGTGATAACATGAAAGAATGTTGGCTTTTTCCTGGTCGACCGATTGAGGAGATGGACCTGACACTGATGAGTTGTCTCACACTGCACGAAGCTTACAGGCGCCGGGGGGTGGTCTAATATTGTACTTAATGTGACACACCGCACCCAGCGTGCAAGCCAGCGCGTGTGTACTTGGAAACGCTCGGCTCTTATTGCAACTGAATACTGGGTGCTGAGCGCTGAGGCATACAATACGGCCCGCTTGGTTACGTTGTTGATCCACGTGGGGAAGAGGTAAGCAACTCCGAGGCAGTAAAGTATAAATCCCGGCTCAGCGCGTTTTTTGTTGTTTATGGTGTCGACTTGATTTTCGAGTGAGCTCGGGGTCTGACCGGTGCATAGGTCAGATCCCTTCTATATAGGCACATACTATAGGTCGCTTGCATGCTCAACACTCGCCAAGATCATGGTTCTTGGGCCAATGCTACGCGATACGGACGGAGTGCTGTAGCCTGAGAGCGGTGATCGAGTTGACGCCAAGTGGTCAGGGGACCGCTTAGCGCCCATGTGACCGGTGCAAGGGTTCTAACTAAGATAGGCCGGCGCAGGAAGTACAGTATCTGAATCTTGATCCTTGACACCAGAAAGGAAGTGTAGGGAGATACAATAGGTGATATTTCTTTGCTGATGGTTGTGCCAAAACACCATTCACTGTACACACACCACAAATGTAACAATACTAGTCGGAATCGGAAATGACCGAGTCGGGCGACGGGTTGTTGTCAGGCCGACGACCGGACCCAACAGTATCTTAGATAATCTAAACTGCCGTTTTCCTCAGGTGAGAAAAATGTGGAAACGAAACACAATAAATGGGAATTTCAACAGCTGGCACTGCTATTTCTTCACCGCCCTCCTCTTCCTTTTTCCTCTATCGATCCTACGACCTCATGACTGGCTACTCTTCCATCTTCTCCTCGGGTCTTCTTGCTACCCCACGACCACCCAGGCATGCTGACCCTTCAGACTACAGCATGTCTTCACAAACTGACTGTTCCATAAACATCGACTATGATCCCGAAACCACGCCTACAAAGCTGAACACGCCGTTGGACCCGTCATTCGAAGACGTGATGGATTACTTTATGCCTCGCAGCCGCACATCCAGCAACGCGAGCACCAACTCCTCAGCACCTGGCGGGGTGCCACGTCTGCGAAGGCGGCGCAGCAGCCTCAGCGTCGCCAACAATGGGCTCGGCGCCATCAAGAGTCCTCAGCGAAATGTGGGCTTCGCCTTGCAGCGTAGCACGCTCATTAGCCCCGGCGGACGTGCCCGCAGTGGGAGTGTCGACGTCGGCCCGGCTGGTGTGCCGCGCCACGACGAGCTATGCTGTGTACCTGTGCCAGGCAGGATAGGAAGTCGTTCTCGGAGTGGAAGTATAGGTGGTGCGTTGCGGTAAGAACCCTGAACCCTTCTTTTCTACTATATGTATTCACGTTCATCTGGTTTGTGTTTGTCCGTTACTTTCAGATCCCGTCGTGCCCTCCGCAAACCTCCCCCCGTCCCTCCACCGAATGTGCCCCTCCCGCCTCTCCCACCGCTGGCCTCCACGGCAGAGCTCTCCCCTCGCCATCTACTTGTACACCGCACACAGACCACCGAGAACTTTGATTCGTTCGCCGGTGCACTCGGACCGGATGCGACCTCACCGTCATTTCTCATGCCTGTTCCCGATTTCACGAACAACTTGAAAGCCATAGCCGGCATGGGCGCCATCCCCTTATCTTCCGGTCCTCTGGCAGAGGTTTCTGCGTTCTGGGGCCCTGGCGCCAGGACAAACGGAAACTAATGAACTTGATTTGTACCCGAGTGTATTCATCATGCTCCGAACACTGCTCTATTTTTTTTGTTCATCCACACGTTGTGCACTTCCCTGGATGGACAGCACCACCTCCACCTTTTTTCGGGCTCCTCATTTGCCTTCCGTCACTTACCCTAATTCCTATTAATCTTTCAAACATTACTTTAGAACTGAGTGCTCGACTGGCCTCGTGCTTGCCTAACATCGCATTTTCATTTTCATCCTCATCGAATGAGTGCCATTATCACGTTCACGACAATTTCCGTAACGGAGTCTTTTTTTACACGTAAATATGTTTGTAACTGCTTCATTTACCAAATGATTATCGCACAACCAACGTACGTCGCTCTGACGATGGTTGTAGTCACAGAGCTCTTGTTGACAATTTCTTTAAAAAAAAACACCCATTGTCCCTGAGCGGATTCGAGCCGCTGGCTTCACGGAATTGCAGCGAGGCGACCACAACGTGATGATTTAACCACTAATCGACAGGGACTTAATGAAGTAGTTTCAATCTTATCTTCTTGTCCAGAGAACTGCCCATGAAATTTATTTACCAGTATGTCATGTGATTTAGAATTTAGCTTGGAATTTAGCTGGTAAGGACAAAGCGGTCCCACCAGATGCGTGTAGCTAGCACAGCTGCAGAACTTTTGTGGACAAAGTGTCTGGTAATCGTGATTGGAAAGATGTGATACCAGTGACTAAATAGAGAGTGTACAATTAAAGTCAATGCCCGAGCGCAGCGACTTGCAGTCACATGCTGCAAGATGGGAAATAGAGTAAAGGACGTACTGTAGCTCCTCCCGTATGCGAGAAGGGGTCATGGACATGGAGTCCTCGTATCTTGTTGATCTCGGTAATAAATCGCTCTCCCGCAGGCGGCGGGATACTTGCGTTCCGACACTATCTCCTGTTATTGTACCCGGCATCCTCAAAACTCTGTTGCACTCTTGGTTGCACTCGCGCCTTGACTCGCGCTCCCCTCCCCTCCGGGAAGTTCCTTGGGCCACGGACATCGCCGAAGGGGATTCACCAGGGGAGATATTTGGTCATAAGGCTCTTGATAAGGTTACATTACCACCTTAGTCGTGACGCAGGAAAATCGAAGGTCCATTTGCCTCGTCTGATTTGCTTTGCTCATCTCCGCGCCGACAGAAGCGCCGACTGGCGAAGAGAGGAAAAGAACTTGTTGCCTCAAGAAATGAAGGTGGTGCGCTCAGGTCTTGCCCAGGTCCTCCTATTGGCTGCAACCCAGCCCGAGGCCTGCAGCTTTCACATCGCACCCTTGATCGCACCGCAATGTCGCCAAGTGTATCTTCCAAGGGATTGGTACTCGGTCTGCGAAATATCCGTTGCCTTTCAACGTGAGGGCGCTGACTCGGGTCCTGACTGGGTCGTGCATGCTATGTGCCGAAAACGTTGCTGCCCAAGTTGCTGCCACATTCGCACAGTAACCACCGAGTTTTTTGGAGCTGAGCGTCTGTACCAACGGTACTGTACAGTCCTCGAATACGTGAATTTCTCATTCTCGTACAACGCACTTGCGTTCTAGCGCGTAATACAAGAAAAACGTGCCAGAAACGTGAAGAACTCTCGTTTTTTCTGTTTCACACTTCTCCGAATGATCTGCAACCGAGGAGATGACATCTTGCGGACACGTGACAGGTTATCCATGTCCACGCCTTGACCACGCCCAACCCGATTTTTCAATGAGGACGACGCCGTCACAGTCGGCATATTCAAATTTTACGTCGTCGTCCGAGCGTTCGCAGCTCGATACGTGACGAGATGATCGCTCGACGTAAGAGAGGCGCACACACACCTACTGGCATAGAGTCCATTCATACTGTCATGATCGTGAGAAGTTTCGAGACGAGAACCCAAAACACGTCCCCGCCCGCCTACTTACCTTTTGCCTCTTTCACCACCATCGACCACTTTTCCCCCTCCTCAGTGAGTCACCCGCTGCCTTGTCTCGTAACCCAAAGTTGATTTATTCTCGTCCCTTCTTTAGCAGCCCGCTATCCCAAAGGCAAATGCGTGAAGTCATTAACATCCACGTCGGACAGGCCGGAGTCCAGATTGGAAATGCTTGCTGTGAGTCAGGCTGAAAAGCCGCACTTGTCACCTCCAGGTATTGAATACTCTTCAGGGGAGTTGTACACTGCCGAACATGGGCTGGGTGTGAGTTCATGATCGCCGTCTAGATGTACTTTTGCTGGCCCTTCTCATACCTCTGAAACCAGCCGGACGGCCGTCTCGGGGCCAACGACACTGTGCGAGGAAATGGCGCCGACGGCTTTAGTACTTTCTTCTCCGAGACGTCATCTGGGAAATACGTTCCGCGTTCTCTTTACATCGACCTCGAGCCAAACGTGATTGACGAGGTTCGCACGGGCAAGTACCGTGAGCTCTTCCACCCGGAGACAATGATCACGGGCAAGGAGGACGCGGCGAGCAACTGTGAGTGCTACAGTTTCCTTGTCTGGCGTGACCTGTCTTTTACAACATTTCACAGACGCACGCGGTCACTATACAGTTGGGAAAGAGAAGATCGATGTCATCCTTGACAGAATTCGCCGTCTCGCTGACAATTGCACTGGTCTCCAGGGTTTCTTTGTCTTCCATTCCTTCGGTGGCGGCACTGGTTCCGGTCTTGGCGCTTTACTTTTGGAACATCTATCTACCGACTATGGCAAAAAGTCTAAGCTTGAGTTCTGCGTATATCCGGCACCTCAGTTGGCAAACTCTGTTGTCGAACCGTACAACTCTGTGCTGACGACGCATACGACGTTAGAGCATGCTGATTGTTCATTTATGGTGAGTCGGTCGATGTTCGATGGTTCTATGATGGGCCTGACGCTTTCAGGTCGATAACGAGGCGATTTTTGGGATCTGCAAGAAGCACCTGGGAATTTCCCAGCCAAGCTTCACCAACCTGAATCGCTTGATCGCCCAAGTCGTTTCTTCAATCACGGTTTCCCTTCGTTTTACTGGCTCTTTGAATGTTGACCTGAATGAATTCCAAACAAACCTCGTCCCGTCTGTCGCCTTTCGTCGCCTTTCGATGCGGGGTCCTCTAACATTTTCCTTACCGATAGATTCCCGCGAATACATTTCCCTCTTGCTACATTGTCTCCCATTGTACCCGTGGACCGGGCTCAACACGAGATGAACGATGTCAGCGCAATCACCAATGCCTGCTTCCAACGCGGCAGCCAGATGATCAACTGCGATCCAGTGGAAGGAAAATACAGTATGTTCTACCCTAAATGTCGGGTGGCATGTGCCTCAACGAGACATTACAGTGGCATGTGCGCTGCTGTACCGTGGAGACGTGGTCTCGAAGGACGTCAACGCCGCTGTTGCCCAGTTGAAGACTCGCCGTACCATCCGGTTTGTCGATTGGTGTCCAACAGGTTTCAAGATTGGCATCTCCAACGAACCACCGGCACACATACAAGATGGCGATCTCGCCCGCGTTGTCAGGAGCGTCTGCGTACTGTCTAACACGACTGCTATCGCCGATGCATGGACTCGGCTGGATCGCAAATTTGACTTGCTTTACTCCAAGCGAGCCTTCGTGCACTGGTATGTTGGCGAAGGTATGGAGGAGGGTGAGTTCTCCGAGGCTCGTGAGGATCTTGCTGCCCTCGAAAAGGATTACGAAGAAGTCGGGGTTGACTCCGCAGATGTGGAAGAGGAACAAGGGGAGTACTAGGCATGTGCGCCTCCTGCTGCTGCTTTTCAAGTTCCGCTATCCACACAGTTCCGACCTTCCTTTTTTTTACTCCCGCCTCTATCCACGAGTTCCATAATGCCTGGTATTAATCATCATGTCCTTCACGATACCCGTCGCAATTGTAGCACTGCGTTCTGTTCAGCTTTTGAGTTGCCTCGTTTGTGCTATGTGCGGTGAATAACTTGGTTTCGAGTTTGAATATTGGCAATGGGCGAGTGTCAAATCTCGGTGAGGTTGTGAAACGAATACGCACGTCGTTCAACTCAACTGTATTCTCAAAATTCCACTACTTATTCCTCCGTGAGGTACGCTCATTCTTACGGTTATAGAACATTGTAACTGTATTGGAATTCCCTACTGAATTGAGTGATGAGGCCGATGAGGCCTCGATGAGGTGCAGGTGTTGTTGGTTGCAAGGTCCATAGTGGTCTAATAATATGTACTAGGATGCTCACATTTTTCTGATAACGGCCTTGTAGCCTCAACCTCTCCAGTACCGCGATGGGGTGAAGGGCAAGGGTGTGACAACAGCCCGGCGAGCTTTCTTACGTACCTCGACTGCGAGGGCTGTCCCTTTTTTGTGGAAGCCGGACTTGACGTAAGCCATGGAAATGTTTTTGCCAACGGTAGGAGCAAGTGGGATACCTGACGTTACGACGCCTACGAGCGCTTGTTATAACTATCGCCAGTCACCACGGGGGAGGACACGCACCGATTTCTTCTGATGTTTCTGGTGCAAGCACTTTAGCGCCCTCTGAAACAACCCAAAAGTCAGGATGAATAGACGGAAATTGAGAAGGGTACGCACGGCGTGCAGGTGCATCCTCAACAATCAGTCCTACACGCCGTTTTGGTGGTCCGTTCTTCAGTTGGTCCAGGACGGTCTTCGAGCCGATGAAGCCCCCCGCGGTACGACGATCTTTTCCGATTACCCAGGAAAGGCCGGCTTCTACGGGTGTCGTGCTCTCATCGAGGTCGTTGCCGTACAAACACATTCCCGCTTCCAAGCGTAAGGAGTCACGTGCACCCAGACCAGCGAGTTGGACGGGGGAGCGGAGGAGTGCGGATGCAAGGAAAGCGGCATGCGCGGGAGGGATAGAAATCTAGTTGGGTGTCAGCAGGTAGCAAGGGTTCAGCGCGACAGGTGAAGGACTGACCTCGAAGCCATCCTCACCGGTGTATCCACCGCGTGCAACGTGCACGTTGATGCCCTCGAGCGGAACAAACGCGCTCCTGCCAAATGTCAACGCACGCAGATCGTAGGATGTAAGAGCCTGTAAATGGTCCGCAGCAGCGGGACCTGTCTTCAGTCAGCAACGTTCACCGACCTATGAAGTTTGAACGGAACAGACGCACCTTGTAGGGCGAGCAATCCCCATCCCTCCAATACTTCATGCTCTACAGGGCCATCTTTCGAGCGTTCGCTGATGTTCCACTCCGCCAACCGCGCCTCAAACCATGCCAAGTCTTCTGCGCACCTGGCCGCGTTTGTAACTACGTAAAAAGCGTCGGACGCATATTTCGTGATCATCATATCGTCGATGATTCCGCCCTCCTCGTTGAGAAGTACTGATAGTGTTGAGGTATAGGGAACCAGTGTCGAAAGTGAGGAGGGAGTCAACCATTCTAGGAATTCAGTCACCGTGGCGCCGCGGAAGCTACAGGGGTTTTCTTCGTTGAGAAACGTTTTGGATCGACATTATCTTTTCGCGGCACATACTTAGACTGTACCATATGTCCAACGTCAAATAGTCCTGCTCTCTGTCGCACATGTTGATGACTAGCAACTGTGGAGGCATCAGAAACCTCAGGTCTGGAAAGTGAAAGGATACCGACCTTGGCTGGCATCTTCATATGTCAACGGCATGTGATAGCCTGCAAACGGGACCATCTTTGCGCCGTGTTGAACGTGAAAATCATATAGTGGTGTTTTTCGCAGAGACTCGAGTAGGGTTGTCAGCTTCCAAACGGTTGAAGTATGCGAGGTGTGCTCACTTGTGACTCCGGCTTAGTTGCCATCCAGCGCGTGCCCATAGATTCACATGATTGAAGTATATAGAATTGATTGTATGCCCTTCTTCTGAGAATAGGGAGGATATGGTGGGGTAAGGTCATAGTTGTATGAGGACTCGGAGCAAAGCGGCGTTACTATAGGATTAAAGCCACGTCGGGTGTAACGCGTAACGCGTAACGGCTTGTCGGTCGCAGCAACGCAGCCGGCACCATAGAGCGAGCGGTCACCAGTCCGGAACACTGGCCTTACACCGTGACCACCGCCAAGCAGTGTCCTTGGGACGAACCTCTGAAAAGCCAGACGAATCCGACAGTTACATTAACTTTTCGTATGGTCTTCTCCATCACATCTCTTCTACTATTCGCCATCTTTCTCAGTGTTTTCCTCATTACTGTTCCTTTAACTGGATCCCTTGTCCGTCTCAAATTACAACCCAAAAGGTCTCCAATTAGATTCAGAAGATGGCGTGCAGCTCCATACTGACCCTGTAATGACTAGCTTTTTCCTTATGTTATCCAGAGTTCGCAGTCTCGAGGTAGGCAGCGTTGCTTTTCACTCTCTCGGTTGGCTCAGCCGTTGCATCGATCCAGGGTTGGGCTGGCCTTATGAAGGGCACGGATACGCTGACTGTCCGTGCTGCTAGTCGAATCGGCTCTGACTTTTCTACTATGACCAGTGACGACATTATTATCCAACGCTCTTTTCCGCCATTTTTCTCGACGCATCCTTATCAAGTCCACGCAATCATGGCATCTACAACTCCCCCGCCACCAATATAGGGGTCACATTCGTATACAACATCTTCCTGATGCTCGTCTCTTTCCCAGCGATGATAATCACTTATAGGTCAGTGTTTTCACCGATGTCGCTCCAACTCCGTTTATAACAGATGCTTGCTCTAGGTCAATCATTACTCCATATCAGCTGCCATATTCCCGCCCGTTACATTCTCTACGTGTCCTCCTTACGCCCACGGAACGTCGTAAACCTTGGGTCCTCTACCTCACACGGGTCTCTTCGCTGCAGACTTCTGCACATAACCTATGCTGTCGTTGGCCTTCGAATCCTTTGCCATCGACTACTTCCCTCGCTTTCTCGTGTGGACGATTCAGTACCTCAGGACTTTTCTCCTCATAGCCCCACAATATACTTGGCTATCTCCCTCTTCAGCACGGCCATTATATACCTTCTAGAAGTGATTTCCACTCGTCTCGCTGTCCAGCGAAACCACGAGTCTGCGGGGTTTAACTCAGTTGCCCAGGAAGAGGTTGGTGACACCGAAGATCTCCCAGAGTACTCCCCAGATGAAGACGTCGTCGGGTATGACCTGTTTTTCCCTCAGCCGCACTTCGGTATCTGATCTCGCGCTCATAAACTGGGAACGATACGGATCCATACTCGGGTTTCAGAGACTGCGCGTCAAGGATAATCGACAAGGAGGGTTGGGGTGCCCTCTATCGCGGATAGTGGTTGACTATGTTGTTTGGCGTCTCGGTGCATTCGCCTAACTGATCATTGCCTCCTAATTACGTCTTTATATGATAACTGTACTGTACTGTACTGTACAAAGAACGCTAACTGACTACATTTTTTCCGATTACAATCCAGGTTTGATGCCTCCTAGATACTTATGTTCAAACGAGATCACCAGAACCGATGACCAACTCTTTGCACTACATTCGTGGGTTAGTGGCCTTTGCAAGGTCAAAAGCATTGTGCGGCCGATGACTGTCCTCTTAGAATTCTTATTTTTAAGAAGTCCAGGATATAGTGCGCTTTTCCGCCTGGCCCAACTTGGTCTTGAGATGATGTGACGATCGGTTTTACTGATATTCGAGGATTAGGTGCTATTGAACGATATCGCGCCCATTATTCATTGTCGCCTCGACTAGGAGACTTTATCATCCCTAGTAAGGTCTCATGGCAATCCATTATTTGTCGCTGCGCCCTCTCAATTTGACGAAATCCGATACAAGCGCTAGACAAACCAGAGAGAAGGGGAGACGTTGAGTCACAAAATAGAAGGACTCTCACAACACGAATCTCCTGGAGACTCGGGAACTTTGTCTCCTATAGTCCAGGAAGCAGGGGACCCAAAATGTCATACACGCGGCCGTAATAAGCCCCTCAGAATTGAAGGTGAACGCCGATCCAATGTCCAGTTCTACACCGTACGCGATCTGTTCGGTCTTACAGCATTACTCACGCCGCACTACATTCAACCCGATCTAGATACGATATGAATCAGGTGGCGCTCTTCCCAGCATAATGGCAAAGCAGGGAAGACATTCCCGTACCGGGTGATCAAGCAAGCTCTTCTGACCTCTGTACTGTAATGTAAATCAGGGTTGTACAAGGTTGACGCTGGGTCGTGAGGAGTCATGTCAGCCGGGTCATGCAAATTTGACTGACCTTTTGACGGGTCAGTCAATAATTTGTAGGAATAGATAAGATAAAAACATTCGAAGGACGAGCGGTCGACGGGAGAATGGACCGGAGCGTGTGAAGTTGAAGTTTGCAATCAGAACGTCCCCCTTTTGTATATTTTCCCACGGCCCCGTCTAAAAAAAATATAGGATGAAAAATATAGGATGACAACGCTGATGTAGTACCTTGTGTAGTACTGTAAATACCCTCCGATAGGTTGGCCTTGTAAATCCGACCCTTCGCCCTGGCGCAATACAGTCATTCACCGCTCTTTGAGACACACTGGTCCGATAAACTCGACACTTTATGAATCGCAAAGCCGCTCCTTCACAAGCGGGGAGGTGTTATATTGTTAAGAGGCTACTACATTGGGATAGAGAGATCAGAGAGGAAGCATGTTGTAATAGTGCCACATAAGCCATGTACCCCAAGGCGCACTCAAATGGATCCCAAAAAAAAAAAAAGGTTGGCCTTGTGTCACGTATTGACAAGACGCTCGTGTGGTGCTCGTGTGGTGATGGTGTAGATGACACCCCACTTCTACTCGGTGACGCACAAATTCCTTCCCAGGTGGCGATTCATATCATGGGTGAATTTCTACTAATTTTCTAGGACCCGCAGGTAGAGCCCAGAATGGGGGAAACTGATAGTATATGGTCAACTCTGTTGGATCCGATATGAGGGCCAACCGGCCCATTCGACTTGGATGAAGTCTACGACGTCTCCTTCCTCTCTCGACCCGAGACTACTGGCAGATCACCCGACCTGCAACGTGGCAACATGTTCTTCTGTTTCGGTTTGATCTTCACAATAATGAAGTTCACATGGACCGATCCTTCCATTCCCTGCCTTCCGCTTATCTGGCTTCCTCTGTGAGGTACTTCACGTACTACGTTATTACAGTACGTTTATACTCTCGTTTCATGATGCACGTGCACTACACGTATGACCCTCTTTAGTAGCTTGCTACGACCGCTAGTTTACTGCCCCGAATAACTAAATATATAAAAAACGAGTCCCGATACAGGATTTTTCCCGAAGTTGGGAAAAGGAGAATGATTCTGACCAACCGTCGTACTCCCACAGGAGTGACTGGGGTCCCTTGCCACAATGTTTCCGTGTTCCACGATGCTTGGTCTTTTGGACTGGCGCTTCGCGGGAAAATGATAACCTCTTAGCAGAGCTACATCTGAGCTTGCCTACTATATCCCCACCTTTTACATGAGTAGTCAACTCCACACTACTATAGCCGCCGTGCTCGACGCTCTCACGTTATCCTGATCACCCTCCGACAATTCCGTTGTTGCGATTATGACAAGTCGCCCATTGGCCCATGAGCCTTGGTCTCTCGGCGCTCAGACTTAAATAAGGAGGCCTCATACGCTCAACTCGACACCGCTATCCACCTCTGCCCTCGCACTCTTCAATCTCAGAATTCTTTGATGTCCCCAGAGGCCGCCAAACGTAAAAAAGTGGATGCACCTCTGCAGCCCTCTGCAAGTGTTACTGTCAGCGACCACAGAAAGCGTCGTCGCAATCGCACGACCCAATCTTGCCTCAATTGTCACACCTCCAAACGCATGGTATACTCACCCACCATCTCCTTTAATCTTATCCTTAACCCCTTATTCCAGTGTGACCGCAAGAGGCCCTGTGGTCGCTGTATCCAACTTGGCATCGTACGTTGTTCCCCTTGCGTGAGGGCACTACGTCACGGTAATCCAGGTACTCATTCAATCCACAGACAGGTCTCTGCATGTACGAAGTCGACGATCCCAGTCAAAGGTGATGGACTCCCTGTTCTTCTCATCGGAGACTATTTATTCATTCCAATCCACCCCCTCAGGACTGAGGCAGCCAATGATAAGACCCGCCTGCAAATGCGTGTCGCCGAACTCGAGGGGGTTATTCGTGAGGCAAGTCTCTCGCGTTGTGTATGGAGGGTCATTCCCTAACAGACGAACCGCCTTCGTAGCTCAAGAATAAGCCACATCCGCGGTGGACTCAGTTTTCATCGGATACCTACCAGATTCAGGCAATTCATTCCCTTACTTCTTCCACACCATCCCCATGTGCCGAGAAGCACACGTCGAAGACCTCCCAAGGGGAGAAGAGTGGTGTTGTGGCCCCATCTCCACCACCCAACATAGACATCTCAATGGTTTCCAAGGAACGAGGGTCTCGACAGGCTTCGCTGGCTCCACCCCCGCTCGAAGTACTTCTTGGACCTCGATTGCCGACCTTTATGAGCTCCTTTAGCGTGGCTTCTTCGTCTTCAAGCGATTCTCCCCTAGCACTGGACATCTCCGATGCTGGAACACTACCCCTTTCTGCGTTCCGCTCGACATCACCCGGGGACGACGCTATTGCTTCGTTGCTTTCTCATTTCATGGACGGAGATTTACAGTCAGACACGCCGTTTGCGGAGCTGTTTGACAATACATTGCGCGACATGTCCCGCAGTGAGGCAACTCCTGACCCTTGTCTGTCACAACATTCTGGACAACAGACCCCACTCAGCGAGTGTGGTTGCCTTTCAGAGGTCGCAAATTATCAAGCCGTATTAGAGTTGTCCCTGCGCTTGAGATATGCGACGGAGGCGTTGAATCACCACCCGCAACACCGTGACAACAATAGTTCGATGTCACGGTGTCTTCTCAAGTAGCGTATCGCAGAGCTGGATGTGTTTACCAGGTTTGTGTATTTCCTAGCTCACGGTGTTCTAAAAAAAATTGAACCCGTCAGTAATACCCTTAGGAATATTGACACGCCTGGAATGAACAGGTACCTCAAGACTCCACCCACACAAATGGGGGGGCTTAATTCAACTTCGGAGTATGCCTCTCCAGAAGGTTGGACCGGTTGGACCGGTGGTTCTACTTCTTCTGCTGCTTCGGCGAGCGCTTTCCCGAGCACCCTGGCGCGGCCGTCAGACGATTCGCTGGTGTCTTGGACGCCTCAACGGCATCGGAATATATCCCTTTCGTTTCCGCCTAATTCCTGGAGAACGCCTTGGATCTTCCCACGTAAATTTTGATAAGTTCACCGTTGCCAGTGTACCTCTCGACGTCTCTGTTAGACACTCCTCTAACCCTTGTGTTATGACAGATACTAACTTTCTACGGATACTGTATCCAAACTTGTTTATCGCAAATCTTGTACACATGTAGAATCCAGACATCCTTATCATTGAAGGACATTGTCCAGTCTGGCTCTATTTCATGGATGCCGATTCTTTATCAAAAAAAAAAAAAGATTCTGAGCGCTCAGCGTGCCCGCTTGGCGGCTGGTGTGGCTTTGTTAAACCCTCCCATGTTTCACTATCCCCGGTCCAAGTATCTATGACGCTCACGGTGCTTGAGTGGCGGCGCCCATCTCAGTGCATCATCAGGGCTACGCGGAAGAGTAAAGCCATTCAACATCTATTTGTTAGACACCATGATTGCGATTTAGCACGTATAAACACGACATTTACAGTAGACATACTCGAGTGGTTCACCCAAGAATAAATATCACATCCTATCTTATCCCCAATTCCCACTTACTATCTCGGAAAAGGGAATTCCGAAACCTAAACTGCGGTTCGTGTGCTCCACTTTACACCCCCCTCAGGAAACGCGGTTTAGCGCTGCTCCAGGGGTGCGTATGAGGGGTGGAAGCGAGTGTGGCAGTAGAGGTGGCGCTCATCGGACTTGTAGCGGTGATGGTGCACGACGACGGCAGCTGCACCAGAAGGGGGGAGCATCAAGGATATTGAGGAGCGCACGGGTTCTGTGGTACAAGCGAAGGTGCTGTGGCCTCAGGCTGCTCTGGATGCGTGGCGGTGGCAATCGTGGCGGCATGGAGGCAGCGTAGGAAGACAGTATGCAGATCCGGTGGTGGAATTGTGAAACACAGTGGCGTGCAGCGGAGGTATGGCACAGGGAGTGGACAGAGGTGTGGCGCAGGCAGAGCATGGCAGGAAAGGTGGTGGAGGGGCAGAAACACAGTACAGAAGAAAAGGGATGGTACAGGAAAGGTGGTGTCACAGGCCTGGGGAAAGTGGTGGACAGGAAAGGTGTTCAGAGGCAACAGCAACACACGCAAAAAAAAAACGGCGGGAGGGCGGTAGCCTGAGAGCGGCGGCAAGACAGGGTCCAACTCCGCGCAAACTAGGCATGGCAGGGGGATTGGCAATGCAGGAAGTGGAAATGGGGAAAAGGGGCAGAGGTACAGGAAATGGTGCTGTGCAGGAAAGGGTGTCATGCCATAAAGGCAACAGTAGGATGTGGCGGCGGCAGCGGTGTGTAGGGTAGTATGTAGGGGCGGTGGTCGGGTATCCAGCATTCTGATTTGGGATGAAAAGCATGGGGATCACAGTACTGCGGCGGGCAGAGGTAGGGATATGTCGCGGCACACCAGCTCTGAGTAGCGTGCAGCGGTAGGCAGAAGTAGGGGGATGCAGGCCAGCCGCCATCATGCATCATGTAGCAGCAGCACCCCGTTCTTGCGGCTGCATTAGTTGACAGCAGAGAGTCTGCGATACGAATAAATGGCGCAAACAGGGGATAATAGATAGCTCAACCGGCGCAAAATAGACAGACGACAGATGACGGATGACGAGAAGGATGACGAGTCAAAGACCAATCACCGGCACGAAGTAGCGAGTTTTCTGGGAACACAAGAGAACAGCAGGAAACAGAACACAAGTACCTCCTACAGTACAGAACACCTTCACGCGATGGACCGGGGTTGCAGCGTGTCTGCACTCTCTGGTGCAGCAGCTACCCATCAAATGAAATAACCAGCCACGCATCGGCACTTTTAGAAGGAGCGGTCTGAAGCCACGGACTACATTAGTGTATTTTTAATTAAGGCCCGATCGTTAAAGGCGCGAATCCTGGAGGGTGTGTCAGCCGCTGACAGCACGAATCATTGTTTATTTATGGCGGACACCGGCGCTAGTGTTGCCGCGAGTTGATGCGGTCCAAGTCGAGTCAGCAACTCGTCGCCAACTCTAACTCGGGAGTTCACACCGGTGCAACTCGGAAGTTCAGGTACAAACGGGAACCAATGGGAAGCCTTCAATTCTGAAGGTTCCCACATCCCTTTCACCCAGCGTTCTAAGACGGAACACCTTGTACTCGAGTATATATGTGCTGTAACCTAGGTACTACCATCGGGCTCATCTATGCTGCGCAAAAAATCCAGAAGTTCATCAGTTTTCCCGAGAGAAACGAGCTCATTAATTGCTGCCTCTGTTGCGCACTCGACAGAGTAGTCCTCTTCACTTGCAACCAGACCAGACGTAAAATCGAGGCGACCTTGCCTGTACACGTGCTTCAAGACTTGAAGAACTTCGAGCAGTGCAGGCGAGAGGAGGTTCCGACGCAGGGCACAAGTCTCCTTGCTTGATGAAAAAATGCGTTTGCAGGAGATGGACGACGCCTGAACAGGCAAAACATCGACGGCAACTTTAAACATGAGTGGAAAATCTGCCTCGATTGCCTATCGACACGATTCGTCAGTCATCACTGGCAATGTGCAAACAGGAGGAGGACTTACCTCCCAAAAGCAAACAAGATCGAATTTCTCCTCCATCGTGCGCAGCGGTGCCTGTTTCCAACGATAGATCTCACTCTTTACAGCAGTGAGGTCTCGGGCAGCGTCCTCAACTTCTTGATCAGCCATTTGCCCAGCTGCGTGAGTGGGAATTGATGGAGGGGTGGATGCTGTAGACAATGGTGTGCTCATGTAGGGAGACGACGAACGACTTGATGGATTTGAGGTGGAGGGGAGGGAGGCAGTGCGACGGACAGTGGACAAGCTTGAAAGGCCTGCAAATCCTCTGGCCTGTGCGTGGCTAGCTGATGTCACCATGTTCAGCCGAGGTAGACGAGAACCTAGACGTCTTCGTTGCGTTGCCCTCTCTTCCAGGCGTGTGGAGCGGGAGTAGAGCAGCATCTGCCAGCGATCTCAACACTAACGATATGATGAGCTATTCGAAATACGCACCGCTTCTTCAAGCCAAATTTCCGCTGCAACGCACTCTTTCAGCTCCCACTGCTGCTCCATCCACTGGAACTTTGTTCGGGGGTTGAGAACTAGATAAACAATGTGTCAGCAATGTATTAGTATCATAGCCAGCCCAGTAAACGCACTCATCGCTAGAGCATAAATTTTGTTGCGACGGCCCTTTGAAACATATTCCATAATTTTTGCGACACCAAGGCCAATATAATGTGACATTTCGGGGATGGCAAGTGCAAGGGATTTCCATAGCTCAACGAGCTTTTCGTAAACGGGCAGGGCCATAGCAAGAGTAGGTGTTTTCTCAGCTGCAAGCAGCTCTTGAGCCCAATGAGGGATCTGGAGTATTTGATGGATATGTCCTAAGACTTCGTATTGTTTGCTTGTGAAGAGGCGGTGTGTATGCTCAGCCATGGAGGGTTGTTGTAGGAAGTTTTGTATTGGCTACATAGATACAAGTCAGTGACTCGGAAGTCTCGGATAATGAAGAAAAGCTTACCGGATAAAGCTCCATTGTGCGGTCAATCATATTGTATGTGGATGACCATCGCGTCTCACAATCACGAAGTAGCTGGACTACCCTAATTATCTCACCCCACGTATTTGACTTGTTGCCGTCCTCAATAGCACGCTTGAGCTCCTTACGACGACCCCCAGATGCACGGCAGACACCTACAATCCCTCGTGTTTGGCCCACAGGATCGGAGTTGAGCGCTTGAGCATAGCTATCAAGCTCGTCAGCTGGAATATCAGCACCACATTCTGACACCGGGTAGAAAGGATTTTCCTTCATCTCTTTCAGCATAGTCTGGACAGCAATGTTGACGATGTGAGGAAAGCATCTGAATAGACATGGTCGGTGGGTCATAATGCCAGTGCCGGAGTGAAGCCTCAGTAATACATACCGGATGCGATTACCTATTCTGTCAAATGGAATTCCTTCTTTTTGTAGATACGACTCAAGCCATTCCATTAAAGTGTCGCAATTTGATGCGTTGTCCAATGTGAACTGGCCAAGCTGCCAAGTAAGATGAGATGGTGTAAAGCGTGACTCAAAACTGATGAACACATAGCCTCACCTTCCCGAGTAAATGGGCCTCCTTGAGTATGTCAAATATGATCTTGGCAATATTGTTTCCATCGTGTTTGCCATCAACAACTCGAAATGCGAGGAGTCGATTGTCTAAGTGGAGGTGGCCCGAGCTATCGTGCGAGAGAAAGTGGGAGGTGAGGGCCATGAACGAAACCAGGTTCGGATCACTCCAAAGGTCCGACGAGAAAGATACATGACCCAGAGACTTCTATGGTCCATATTAATACCGGAAACGCAAGTAACAAATAGAAACCAACCTGATAACACACTTTCAAGTGCTGGTGCTCTTGCTCGTAAGCTGCAAAGATGAGCTCGGTAAGTTTCATACGGTGAGGAAGATCTTTCTCGTTGATGTTGCAATGGCCATAGACGATGAAATCACGAAATTCAGGACATTCAACAATGTTGATAGACTAAATTGGCTATTAGAAATTGTATGGGCAATACAGAAACGAGTTAAAAAATACCTGATCATCAGCTACAATCCATTTTACGAGACGCCCCAACCACTCCTTGAGATTGAATGGCTCATTCCCGGCAGGTGTTTTGGTCATCGCATCAATGGGTTTGTCTGAGTGCTTGAGGTTGAGTAATTTGCACACACGCTCGTACTCCTCGGGATGGACACCCTTGAGGTGTTTCCGAATAGTTGTGACAACGCCGTCCCCATTCTTCCAACATTTCCATTCACTGGAAAATATCATCAGTATCACACACCCCAAGAATTGTAAATGACTTACTGGCATAGTTTGCAGCTCACATGAGACGTATGGGGCTTCTCCATGAGGGGCGGACTGCTTGCAGATGGTAGACCCAGAGGTTGCATGTCAGATTTGGCAGCACATACAAAGTACCAGCAGTCTGTTGCAGAGTGTTGCTTTGTCGTGAGCCTTCGGTTTTGGGAAAGAGACAAGTAGGACGCAGTGGGGAGAGAGGTTGATGAGGTAGATATCGGAACGGAGGGACCCACAGCTGGAAGGATCAGTGACAACACTGACGAGGTCGTTGTGGGTGCCGGGTCATCATTACTACTAGAAGCGGGTGGACCAACCCCACATCCAGCAGCTACAGGCCCAGTATCCAGTGATGCTGGAACGCGAGGGTGCTTTGCACGTGCAACTGGCTTTGGCCCAGGTACAGTAGTACCAGCTTTCCGCTTGGCAGTCCTAGTCGGAACAGAGGGTAGATGCACATCTGGAACAACTGGGGGGAGGGGAAGTAGTTGGCCAGGGATCTGTTGCTGGGGTTGCTGAGGCTCTCGGGTGCAGGTGGGTGTTAGATTTGGTATATTACGATGGGGTGATGATGGATACGTAGTGTACATATTAGCAATTCGGGAACTTGTTCGGGAATGATGATTATTGTGAAAAGTATTAGCAAGGGGGTTATAGTAAGAGTTGTGTGTACCAGTGTAGGGGTACTGTGCAAGTGGACCCCTTGAGCGAGGAGAGAAGGGTGAATGACCCAAAGGCATCGCTGTGTGAACCCAGGATGGTGTCTGAAACGAAGAGGACGATCGTGGATAGTACCCTGAGGGATAGTTGCCCTGCTGGGGTACAGCCTGAGGTTGTGAAGCACGGCATTGACAGCTTTGCAGATTGAGGCAAGAGCAAAAGCTGCTCATTGACGGTCAAGAAAGAGAGTGCACGGCAAGGTGCATGCTATTGTTCTGAACAATAGCATGCACCTTTGTTCACTTGCTGGGCTCTGAGTCTTCATTGATCACCGTGTATTTGACTATTTGTTCACCAGTATTATACAGAGACTACACAATAATGTTTTTGGTAGAGGGATAGGGATAGACTGAGTACACGACAAAGGAAAAATCTACAGGGCATTTTTGGAGACAACTCCCAAGTTGCACCGGTGTGAACTCGAGCGTTCAAGTCGGTCCGAGTTTCAAAAGTTCGGTCCGAGTTAGAGTTGACACCAGTGTGGACTCTAACTCGCGGCAACACTAGTCACTGCTAATAGTGCGCTCCAGCACTGGGTGCGGTGCGAATGGGCACAACTGTAAGAATTTAAAATTTCCCAGAGGGCTCGGCAATAGTGCCTCCAAAAGAAAGAAAGCCCGGAGATGGAAATGGGTCTTCGGTGCTGGTCGCCTTGTGTTTTGAATCAAACGTGTGAGCCTGACACTGGTTGGTGCATTTCCGCCTCAGTGGCTTGACTGCAGAAACTGCGGAAACTGCGGAAACTTTAAAAAGGGAGGAGGGAAGGGTCCAGAAGGGGCTAGATGACCTTCTGTGCCATCTTGTACCTGTCGGAGAGAGCGGAGAGAGCGATTGACGAATTGCATCCTTCCCACCCCACAGTAACAGAATCAAGAACAGAATCATGATGTCGGGAGGGGGTTTATAATATATTATAATGACATAATGTGATGTAATGTCACTCAAACCTTATATGGCCTCATAAGTCATCTAAGGGAGATCGTGGATCACCTTGCTTGGCACATATAGCTGAAAAAACATAACTCCTGACCCAATTTGGGTGAATTCCGCCACTGACTAGTACTGACTGTTCGCCGTACGTACAGCATGCAGTTCCAAGTGCAGTTCCATCGCTTTTTCTTGTTTCCTTTTTTAATATCCTTTTCATTTGCTCTTCTCAAGAAGCTACGTCATATTGGAATAGTTCCATGAATGCTCTCTTTGGGTTTCACACAGTTAACTGACTTCGACTGCATTGCGGTGGTTGTCGTTGGCGCGGTCTTCGAGTCACAGTCGTTGTTGCCGTAGTCGTCATCGCCATCATCGTCGCTGATATCGTGGTTGCGGTCGTCGTTGTCAGCGAGGTCATAGTCGTGGTTGATGGCGCAAAGGGTGCCAGCGGGAGAAGGATGAGGAAACGGAGTAGTGAGGTCAGCGCATGCAGTATCGGGGACAAATTTGTTCGGCACTCTTACTTACAGTAAGAAACATGACGTACCTATACTGACAAGCTCGGGGTTGAGGCGTTCGTAGAGCTGCTCATCTGGGTGGCAAGACAACCATGGGCAGTTGACGAAGAGCCGCGAAGAGCACATGCGGGATGAGCGGCGCAGGGGCGTTGTAGATCGCCATCGTCTGCAGGTGCGCGACAAGACTGTAAAGTGAGACGTTGCCGAGAAGGTCCTGTCACCAGAGGGGGGCATGGCACATGAAAAAGGCCGTAGCGATCACCTCTCGGAATCTCAGAACTACGTGCAGGCAAACACAAATTAGCCGTCTGATGAACAAAAACATAAAAACGTACCAAAAGAATTCAGACAAGGTCAAGAGAAGTGCCGACGCGTATGGCTCATGGGTGTCAGGCCACGAGTGAGGCAGCGGCGGAAGATGTTCGCAGTTCTCAGACTTCCAGTCGGGTGATTTGCCGCGCCGTGCAATCAGTGTAAGGAGGGGTGGGTTGGGGAAAGACACGCGCTCGAGGTGGGGCCCCGAAGACAACTTGGAGCTCCTAACGCTGAGGGAGGTAGTAGCGAAGAGCCCAGAGGGGGGATCCATTGCGAAAACTTGAAGGTCGGAGGCTTGGGTGACGGTGTTTGTGCTGTGTTAGTTAAAACATGGAGTCGTGTTTTGTGTTTCATATATACGTTATGACCTTTTTTCCGGAGGAACCCAATATGTCATCTGAGCTGGTTGTCGTGTGCAGCGCCAATCCTCCGACCGCGAAATCAGCCCCTTAATACTGTTCAGCCGCTACGGAAACGTGGAGAAAAGGTA
This sequence comes from Lactarius sanguifluus, assembly GCA_021527775.1. Classification (NCBI taxonomy): domain Eukaryota; kingdom Fungi; phylum Basidiomycota; class Agaricomycetes; order Russulales; family Russulaceae; genus Lactarius; species Lactarius sanguifluus. The sequence continues at coordinate 2,527 of JAKEYF010000341.1, read as the reverse complement.
ACATTCGTCAACGTCGAGCGAACAACCCCGTTGCACACTCCGTCAGAAAATGGACAGCTGGACGTTGTACACTCATTACTTGACCGAGGTTCGAATGTCGACGAAATGGGTAGCCATCGCGGCACTGCATTGCAAGAGGCATCGGCCGAGGGGAGACTGGAGGTGGCCAAATTGTTGATTGAACATGGCGCAAACGTGAACTCGCGGAGCAGAAGCTGCTGGACCCCGCTGCATCAGGCGTCAATTTTTGGACATCTGGAGGTTATGCGATTATTACTCGACCATGGTGCCGATGTGAATGGAATAACGAGGCTCCGGGATACAGCATTGCATCTCGGATCGGCGTGGGGGAACCTCCATCTTGACCTCCATCTTCATCGATTTCCGCGTCGTCGGCGTTTTTTTTTCACCCACTTTATGCACTAGGCGTCGACTTTGTCGACCGCAACCTTGCTTGTCTTAGCTAAATGTTTGTTTGACGGTATTTGCTTTGGTAAGGCAAATTATGGCACGGTTGCAGTTACAAGAGTACATTGGGGCGAGATGTATGAGTCAACTAATCTGACCTGACTGCCTAACCCCAGTTTGAGCGTAGGAGGCTGTTTTCGAAAGCGGGCGATGAGCGCGAAAGGTTTTCCATGGGCTTGTCCATGGGTCAATGTCAATAGTGATTTGCCGGCCCGGCTCGGCCTGATAGCCGTGGCTTTGGCCCGTCTTTTCGGGGCCCAGGCTTTCCAAAAGTTGAGCCGAGGCCTACCCCCTGGCTTTCAATGGCTTTGGCCGGCCTCGGCTTTAGGGCCGTGGCTCCATACATTCAGATAGTATTCAGATAGTAGTATCTATGATATATGACATTTCTAAACAGATTGCTAGTCTAAGGGAACGGCGCGTGCAGAGTTTGGGGGGTGTGAAGTGTTGCTAGGTGTCGCGCAGGTTGCTGCGGGGCACAAGCTATCGTAGGCGGGTCTGCGACGATTGCGGACGCGTATTTGTTGAAGAGGTAAAGCTGCACATGAGTGCAGCAAGGTTGGGAGCGAATATGGCCCAAATGTCGGGTTGCAGGTCGAAAATGGTCGCGCATGCTTGCGCGCGACGCAAAGCTTCGTAGGTGTCGCCATCTGGGTCAGTAACACGTGGGGTTCGAGTCGCTAAAGCCGCACGCGAGTGCGGAAGGGTCGGGAACGAAAGCAGTGTCGGTCGGTCGCAGGTGGTCGAAAGCGGTCGCGCACGCTTGCGCGCAACGCGAAACGTCGTAGGTGTGGCCACCTAGGTCGGTAGCACGTCGGGATCGAGTCGCTAAAGCCGCACGCGAATGCGGAAGGGTCGGGAACGAAGGCAGTGTTGTTTGGTCGCAGGTAGTCGAAAGCGGTCGCGCACGCGTGTGCGCAACGCGAAACTTCGTAAGTGTGGCCAGCTGGGTCGGTAACACGTGGGGTTCGAGTCGCTAAAGCCGCACGCGAGTGCGGAAGGGTCGGGAACGAAAGCAGTGTCGGTCGGTCGCAGGTGGTCGAAAGTGGTCGCGCACGCTTGCGCGCAACGCGAAACTTCGTAAGTGTGGTAGCCTATGTCGGGAACAGGTCGGGGTTGAGTCGCTAAGGCCGCACGCGAATGCAGCACGCTGGTGAACGCAAGGAATGAGCCACACTGAGCTTAAAAGCTTGCAATTTCTGAGGGACAGTGAGGGGGGAAGTCTATTCTCCTGCTCAATGTAAGGTTGTATTACATGAGCTATATAACGGGATGTGTGTGTTAAGGACAGAAGGCGCATCAGATAACCAGGGGACCAAGGGGAATGCAAAAATGTGTAGGGAAATGTCCGGGTTGAGTGGGAAGCGGCCAAGCTCGCATAGAGCGCGGGAATGTGGTCCTTATTATAGAATGACTGTAACAGTGCGGGAGAGTGTGGGCGAGCACAGGATGTGAAAAGCATTGGCAGGAATGCCAGAGGGGGGTAACAGCAAGGTGTAGCAACGGCGCTGAACTGTGAGACACTGAGACAAAACCAACCTGTGCGTAGTGTCAATTATTAAGCCGGACCACATATCACGGAGCCGAGGCTGTGGGCCGGGCCACCGTCTTACCAAATCTGAAGCCCGAGCCATGGGCCGTCAAAAGCTGGGCCGGCGGCATCCGTGGGAACGGCTTTCCACAGCTGGCTTTGGCCGGCATCCGGCTTTCGAGCCGGGCCGGCAAATCACTAGTCAATGAAGACTCACAATGTGGGGGGGGGGTAAAAAGGGTTTCTGAGCTGGTGTCGGGTACCCCATCGGAACAGTTTGGTATCATTCTCAGTAAAACTGTTGTTTTTTTCGCAAGGTGTGGCTTGCATGGCTTCAAACAATGTTACCTTTTTGAACAGAGTTACTGTAGTGAAACCGATAACACCGTTGCGTGGCAAACCTGCAAAAGGAAACAAACCTCAAAACCTCAAATCAAACGTGCAAGAAAGAATTAAACGTTCAACAGTGTAGGTAGGGGACAGATGCAAGGAAAGGGAGAAACGCATGCAGGGAAGATCCAAAGAGAA